>MU763432.1:93152-152721 GCA_026770625.1 Nicotiana glauca | reverse complement strand
AAATGTCAACGAGGGGCTAGCCATTTTGAGGGTTGCAACTTACTACTTCAACTCTGGCTTATAGAACATCTCTAAAAGGGTCGATACCGTCAAGAGCTTCCGTAAAGGCCGTGGAATGCTCATATAGACTTTCACCGTCCCAATAGAATAAGATATATGCCTGACATTTTTGCTCGGCCGGGGGACGCTCGAGGATGGGTAGAGTTGTTTGAAAACTTGAAAGAAGACAAGGTGCAATGGATGTTCGAATGGTTTCCCACTGGAGAGTTCATCATCCGCTCTCGCGACGCTCCATTCCTCATACTCATTGGTCTGAGGGGAACTTATCCCTATGTCCCTCTCCGAGTCACGAGGCAGGCAGGGAGGAAGTAAGTCGTACCAAAGGTCGAGAAGATGAGTCATTTCAGGGCTGATTTCCAGGATGACGATAGCCCATACAAATGTCAAGCTCAACACATGTGGAACAGCAAGATCATCCTGGAAAAGGATTCCGTAGTGCCTGACAAATATCATGCCGGCTACACTTCATATTATCCAGGTTGGCTAGAAGAAGATCATGCTGGGTTAGGACAGCCCGGGTCTGTTCGAGGTCACTGGGTTATCGACGAAAGGGCTGAGATACAGGTTAAGTACAATCAGTTGCGCAAAAGGATCAGGGAATGCGAGAGTGAGCATCTTCAAGAAGCAAACCAAAATTTGATCGAGGAATGGAAGGATATGGCTGTCAGAGCTAAAAAGCGCCTAGGGAATTTGGATCAAGGTTTAGTAGAGCTGGAAGGGAAATTCATCCGGAGGATCGAGAATTGCCAAAACGCCGAGGGAAATGAAGGAGGACATTTGGCTAGGGCTTATCTGCTGCTACGATTGCGTGAGCTGGTGACGTTGTTCGATGGAGACAAAGATGCCGAGTCTGGGGAAGGTCCTTCTGGGACCAAGTAGTCAGGAGTTTCTTTTCTTTTTTCCGCTTTGAAATGTAATAAGTCCAATGTCCATCAGTGATATTTTTACTTTATGCAATTTTAGTGTCGTATTGGGATTCATCTTATTTTTATCAATAAAATGAGGCATTTAGCATTATAAGTTTTCCAAATCAACTTGTCGCTAGGCCTACCTTGGGCACAATGAGGCACCCAATTTAGGACACAATTTATATTCTTGTGCTATGTGTTTAAATATTGCAATTTTTTTTGCAAAATCTGTACTAACTTGTTACCTTTTTGTTGTTTTTACTTTTATTTTTATTCCCCTCCCTAAAAGGTTAGATCGTGCATTCTGGCATCGTCATCCTACTCCACAAGATCTAAGGACCCTCCACCTCCTCCTCCTCCAAGTCCTACCAAAAATAGGTTCAAAGCAAAAATGGAAGATTTGAACAAAAAGGAGAATTCGGTTGAAAGGGTAGAGGTTCCTCAAGGTATTAAGGTGTCCAAAGAAAGAGCCGCTCAGCTCGAATGGATGTTACTGAAATTTCAAGAAGAACTAGACCATGTTCAGAACTTGGCAAGTCTATCATTCTCCCTCACAACTCCAGACATCAACTTTCCCAATGCTCAATACCCCATACCTCCACAGAACATCTCGAAGCCGCAGAAACAACCCGCTACTCATCAAAATTTTGACACATGCTACAACAACACTCCACTCCTCATCCCGGAACAATCAAATGATTATCCCCACCATGCTCCCATCTATGTGGAAACCCTACCAAAATACACTCAGCCCATTACAAACTTATCAGAGTCTGATGACAAAGACTCTCTCATCAAGAACCTAGCTGCCGAGCTCAAGAAATTGACTAACTGAGTCCAGGGCGTTGAAGGAAATAAAGGCATTGAAGGGCTAAATTATAGGTATCTTTGCATTCAGCCAGACGTCGAACTTCCCGAGGGGTACAAACCTCCCAAGTTCGAAATGTTTGACAGCTCGGGGATCCCAGAATCCATCTGAGGACATACTGTGATAAGCTGGTCGGCGTAGGAAGAGATAAGAAGATTCACATGAAACTCTTCATGAGAAGTTTAAAAGGTGATGCGCTATCTTGGTACATTAGCCAAGATCCCAAGAAGTGGACGAGCTGGGTTGGAATGGCGTCCGATTTCATAGACAGGTTCAGGTTCAATACAGAAAATGCATCGGATATCTTCTACATCCAGAATCTAAAAAAGAAACCCACTGAGACATTCCGCGAGTATGCTAAGGTCAGGCCAGCCTTAGAAGAAGAACAAATGAATCAATTTTTCGTCCGAGCTCAAGATTCGCAGTATTATGAGAGGTTAATGTTGATAGAGGGCCAGAAATTCTCCGACATCATCAAGCTAGGAGAAAGGATTGAGGAAGGCATTAAGAGCAGTATGGTCACTAATTTTGAGGCACTGTAGGCTACCAACAAAGCCCTGCAATATGGTGGCACGTCCAAGAAAAAGGACGTGAGTGCCGTGATGGTTGCATAGAGAACCAAGTCCCCAGTAAAATACCAAGCCTACCCGGTACCCCCTTTCACATACCAGCCTATCCCCAATTACCAAACACCTTCGCCCTCTTACCAAACTCCTACTTACCAATCATCCCCCTCCCCCACATATCAACCTAACTCACCAAGATATTTCCAAACTGCACCCGTCTACCAAGCCTATAATGCTCACTACCAATCACCTCCCACCCGCCAAAACTTCCCCAGGCCATACCCTAACTTCGACCGTAGACCTCCCAAGAAATACACCGCCAACGCCGAGCCAATCGACCAACTATATGAAAGACTCAAAGTAGCCGGTTACGTCACCCCAATCCCTGCCATAACTCCAGAAAATCCTTCCCAAAAGGGTCAATCCAAATAAAGCCTGTGCATAACATTCTAGCATGAAAGGGCATACCATTGACGAGTGCCGATCTATGAAAGACAAAATCCAAGCTCTAATTGACAACAAAATTATCGTGGCCAAGGAACATGATCCTAACGTTCGCAACAATCCCTTGTCTGATCATAAGGGTGGTGGTGTGCATATGATCAAAGTAGAAGATGATTGGGACCCCAAAGGGTCAATTAGATTGATTACCGAAGGTGACGAGCCCAAGAAACCAACAGTCACCCTAAATCCAATTGTGGTCCAGATCCAGTCCTCTAGGGATGGTGAAGTAAACATGTCCATGACTCTCGAGTGTGAAACACCATTATCCATAAAGACTGCAGAGCCAATTGAGGTGGAGTTTGGGTCTCCAAAAGCACCTACACCATTCGAAGTTGCTGTGTTGCCTCCCAAAATGAGAGTGCCCATTCCTGTGGCAATGTCAGCCAGAACATTATTCTATACATAGGCCATTCCTTAGGATTACACCGCTGAGGCAAGAAGGAAGTGAAAGAGTAGGTCCGGAGAAGCAATTGCAGCGTAGGGTATGACCAGGACTGGCAGAATTTATACTTCGGAGCACTTAGTTGAATTAAGTAAGTAGGCCTCTGGACGACCTATTGAAACTGGGCTCGATGATTTCTAGCGGAAGATACAGGCAAAAGAATACTCAGTTGTTGACCAATTAAATAAAACACCAGCATAGATCTCCATTCTAGCTCTACTGCAAAGCTCTGAGACACACAAGAATGCCCTGATGAAGATACTGAGCGAGTCATACGTACCCAACAATATAACTGGAGGAGAGATGGCAACTTGAAATTTTACACACACATTCCAAATCCCATAACGAAGCTGCAAAAACTCTCGAAATACCATTCCGACCTTCGGATCAAAATCTCATCTTTTAACCGGAAATTGCCAAAATACTAACTTCGCCAATTCTAGCCTAATTCTACACCGGACCTCCAAAATCACTTCTGATCACACTTCTAAGTCACAAATCACCCAACGAAGCTAACCAAATCATAAAAATTCTGATCCGAGTCATATACAAATAAGTCAAACTCTTGGTCAAACCTTTCAAATTCAAAGCTTTCGACTGAAATTATTTTTTTAAATTCATACCGATTTCCGTAAAAACCAAAACCAACGATCTACATCAGTCATAATACATCCCACGGGGCAAGGCATGCCCGAGAACTGGCGATCAAAGTGAAAAAGCTCAAAACGATCGATCGGGTCGTTACATATATTAAAAGCACGAAGGCCCTTAACGAAATATCGTTCGTCTTTTTAACCCTTTAAAAAAAGAGTTCGCAATAGATAATATAGTCATTTGCTTATTTTTTTAATATTCAAAAATAGTCATTTAATTAATTCCCAACATTTAGGAGGTTGTATAATAATTTTTTTTCCATATTTGAACTGCATTAAAAATTATGACATATAGAACTTTAAAATCATTAATATTTTACCTTATATAAGTTTTACACATAGATTACAATAAATAATAAATTAGATAAATAAAGGAGAGAATAAAAACATTAAAGAAAGAGGAAGTACGTTTGGCTTTTGACAATAATGGAAGTGGTCGAATTTTATTTTTATAACTTTCTACGTTCTTCTATATTAGAATATTTAAGAATATATACAAATTATTCCACTAATAATTTTAAAAATATATACAAGATTATTCCACTAATAATAGACTAATAGTATTCTATATTATTTTTTTAGTTTCCAAAGCTTCTAAATTAGCAATTACAATTATTTGGAATATTGAGCAAGAATCAATAACAAAGTCCAAACTTATCAATTATTCCAACAAGATAATTTATGAGATCTTTTAACTTTTGTAGATAATATTAAATGTAGTTAATATAAGCGAGTTTCTTGGCTATAATTCTGACTTTTAAAAGGGCATTTCAATTGTAGACTTTATTTAAGGTATAAAGTGCTTCTTGTACTTTTGAGGTTCACAAGCTTCTTGTACTTTGGAGGTTCACAAAGAATTTTCATTTGCTTTTTTGGGAACATGCCGAGCATGGATGATTTTTCACCTAATCGATTTTTTACTATTTGAAAAAGAATTCTCATTGAATAAAACTATAGTTGCAATTAAATATTTAAAATTTGGTATGAGCTAGCTAATTAGTATTATTTAAATACTAATCTCACTTAAATAATGATACACTTCCTGTTCTAACTTCAGTCATTTTTTGAAATATATTTTAAGTTAAATTACTTGACTCGTGATTGAGTGCGTGGAATAATTTCATTTTTTATATAATTAGTTATATATGACCAACATTCATTATATTCAAGAACTTATTTTTTTATTTTATAAATTAAAGATAAATTTTAAATAAATTTTTTATTGAGTTAGGTACACGCGCAAAGCGAGTACACTAAGACTAGTATTATAAAATATATCAATCTCATCAACTATCCCAACAAAAAGAAATTTCTTCATTATGGAGTAAGAAAAGCTAAAAATGATATTTAGAAGAATAGAAATATGTTTACTATAAGGAAAGAAAAGAAAGAAAGAACAAGACTAGTTCTTGTCTTACAAAGATTGGATATCCTTATAGAAAGGGAGCTTGCTATTTATAGGAAAAGATGAGTAGCTTTTGTCATGTTCCACTTTTGCGAATGTGAAATCCATGTCTGCAAAGTGACCATTGTGTACCTAGATTCTATATATGCAAATATAGCACTTGTGCTTCACTCTTGACTTCATGAGTTATACTTGCAAATGTAGGTTCCATGTATGCGAATGTGACCTTTGCAAGTATAGATTCCACACATGCATATATGACTCTTTTGCTTCCATTCTTGACTTCATGGGTTATATTTGCAAATGTAGGTTCCATATATGCAAATGTGACCTTTGTGTATATAGATTCCACATATGCATCTGTAGCTCTTTTTGCATCTCTAATTGCCTCTTTCCAGAAGCCCATATGTATATTCCACATTTGCAAATATGAACATGATGTGTGCAACTGTGGCTTTGCTTCATTCTCTTGTCTTTTAGCTTTTTTCCTTCTTTTTCATAATGTAACGACCCGACTGGTCGTTTTGAGAAATTGTGTCCGATTCGATAGTTTGAAGTCTCGAGCAGCTTCGTATTATGCATATCGACTTGTGTGCATGGTTGGATTCAGTTTCCGAATAAATTAGAGTTGAACTGGAATAAGGAACCTAGTTTTTGCAGTTTAAACAGTGAAAATTTGACCGGAATTGGACTTTTGAGTAAACGGACCCAGAATGGATCGTGGGTGATTCCAACAGCTTTGTATGGTGCTTTTGGACTTAGGCGCATGTCCGGATTCAGATTTGGAGGTCCGTAGGGTGAATTGAGGCATTTCGACGAATGTTGAAAAAGTTGAAGTTTGGAAAATGGAGAAGTTTGACCCATAGTTGACTTTTGTGATATCGGGGTCGGAATGCGATTCTGAGAGTTGGAGCAGTTCTGTCATGTCATTTTGGACTTGTATGCAATATTTGGCGTTATTCCAGGTTGATTCGATCTGTTTCGGCACAAGTTTTTGAATTTGAAAGATTTGGAAGTTCATAGTTCGATTCATGGTGTGATTCATCGCTTCGGCATTGTTTGATGTGATTTGAGACCTCGAGCGAGTCCGTATTAGGTTATATGACTTGTTTGTATGTTTGGACGGGGTTCCGGGGGAGCCTCGGGTGGGCTACAGGTCTTTTTCCCTTGTTTTTGAACTGTTGTTTTCTGCTTCTGGTATCCTCTTTCGCGTTCGTGAATAGCCTTTCGCGTTCGCGAAGCTTTACTGCTGACCACCTAAAATCCTTCTTCGCATTCACGTTAGAACCTCGCATTTACGAAGCTCTGTCTCTCTCTTCATCGCATTTGCATTCCCCACTCGTGTTTGAGCAGTTATGCCGTTCCACTCTTCGCGTTCGCGTACTTGTTCACGCGTTCGTGAAGAGCAATCCTCGGGCCATATGATTTTCCTTCTTCGCATTCGCGGATGCATTGTCGCGTTTGCGATGAGTAACCTGAGCACCTTCACTTTTTCTAATTCGCGACTGCGATGTTTCCTCCTCGTTCGTGATGCACAAAAGCCTAGGCAGATAGAATATATCCCAAAATCGAGGGTTTCACCATTGTCATAATATTTTGACTTCTAGAGCACGGTTCTTGGCGATTTTTGGCATGTTTTTCACGAAATTCGATTGGGTAAGTGTTCTTCAACTAGAATTAAATATATTCCATGAATTTACCTTTATTTTTATCATTTAGATTGTGTTTTGGGTCGGGAAAAGAGTTGATTTTTTAAGAAAAATTTTAAAATGAAAAATCATGATTTAAGGGACCAAATAATATCAGAATTGGATAAATTTTATATGGTTGAACTCATTTTGGAATGGGTGATCGGAATTTTGTAAAATTTGACGAGTTTCGAGGTGCGGGCCCGAGGGTCGACTTTTGGGTCGATTTTTATATTTTTGTAAAGATTGAAACTTTATTATTTGGAATAGTTCCTTATTCAATTTATGTGTGTTTTGGAGTTGTTATAGTTGAATTTGAGCTGTACGAAGGTCTTTTCGTCCGAGAAGTCCATTTTAGAGTACCGAATTGTTATTTTTGAGGTAAGTATCTTGCCTAACCTTGTATGAGGGACTTTCCCTTAGGAGTTGAGTCTTCTATGCTAATTGTAGTCCGTGCATGCGATGAGTGTGTGCTCAGACTTATTTGTGAAAAATATGCTCTAGGGTACTTAGGTCCTTATGTTCAAAAGTAGAGAGTATTCCGTTTTGATTGAGTTTAATAATTACTTAAATTGTTTCTATATGCTCCATATGATATTGCTAGTTTTTCTTGAATCCCTACGTGTTGCATTGACTCCTAATTGCCTTAATTGAATTGATCGCCTTTCTTATTGTTTTGATACTTTTTGATTGCGAGTTACTCTATGACTTTGTACAAATATGTTACATGTCCAATTATTGTGATCACCGGTGCAGTTATCACGTGCTTTTTATGTCTTGTTGCTTAGTTAAAGTTTCATTGTGAAGATAATTACTGGTACAAGTTTGGTTATAGCTGATTCCCTTGCCGGGACATATTTAATCCTTACTGTTAGTTTCCCTGCTCGGATGTGTTTACTCTTGTTGTTGACTCTCTTGCCGCGGATATGGTTGTTTCCTTATTGCTCCTTTGTCGGGATTATTTTGTGATTAGTGTTGGTTTGTATACAATATAATTTGGATTGGATTTCATGCCGCACCAATATTATTTGGATCGGGTTGCACACCACAATAATATTATTTGGATCGGGTTGCATGTTGCAACAATATTATTTGGATCGGATTGCACACCGCAATTATATTATTTGGATCAGGTTGCACGCCGCAACAGTAATATATGATTTGGATCAGGTTGCACGCCGCAATAGTATTATATGATTGGGATCGGGTTGCACGCCGCGACAAGAAAAAATAAAAATGAATATTGACTCTTATGGTGAGAACGAGAGTAAAAGCACTAAGGGTGGTGTCGTGCACGTTCTGCTGCTGTGTTTATTTATTGTTATCAATTCAGGTGTTTAAACTGTTTAAATTCCTTTATTGTGGTGATCCTGGTATTAGAACCTACAATATTTTTAATACCTCCTCGTATTTATGCATATATATATATATATATATATATATATATATATATATATATATATATATATATATTTTTTTTTTTTTTTTTTTCAAACTTCAATAATTTGTTACAGCCGTAATTCAATTAGTTTCTCAAATATACCCCCTTAAACCGTATGAGGTTGTACTTTTCTTTAAAAAAGGAATTTCTACTAAGTTTAAGTTATTAACTCCCCTGTTAAAGGTAATAATTCTTCCGATGTTGTATTTCTAATCGAAAGGGGTACTTTATTACTCGAATGATTTCTAAAGGCAACTTCATCTTTTCTCGTCGATTTCCAAGTTTATTTAAAAATTATAATTTAATTTATATTATGTAAATAGGACTTCTCGAACATCTTAAGTGTATTTGTAAGGATATTTTGTATTGTATATCATGTGGATTGTGTTGCTAAGAGTGAGATGAAAAATATGTGGGCACAAGGTGCCATATGTGCTGAAAGTTCGAAAGTTGAGATTATGATATGAGAAATCGAGGATCAAAATGATCAGGATGGTATATTAAACATGATGTGATTGATTGTGTTGGCATTGTTTTTCTTTATTTAGATACACTCTTACTTGTCTCCATCTCTGTTATGTCAGTGTTGAATTGCTTGGGTTATCAGATTCACTTGGTCTCCATTCGTTACTATCCGTGTTCTTATTTTATTGTTTATACTGATGTACTTGGATTTTCTCTTCGTAATTGATATTACTTAGTTATCTTTATCTTGATGTTTTATTATCATATCCTATTCATTTCATTAGACCAGTAGGTGTCCTGACTGTTCCTCGTCACTATCCCACCGAGGTTAGTCTTGATACTTTGTGTCACGAACCCAACCCCGATAGTGATGGCACCCCACATAATGCTAGGCAAGCACGACCAATTCAACAATCTCAATCCCTTTCTTTAAAACTCAATACCGATTAACAAAATTAAATTACCAAACTAATATGGATAGAAGTCTGACATAAAAGACGAAATGTGCGGAAACCACGATAATAATAATCTCTAGAATGGCCCACCGATCCGGTGTCACAAGTCAAGAGCCTCTAGTACAAGAGTTCAATAGTCTAATACAGGAACAGTCTAAAATACAGAAAAAGGTAAAGAAATAGAGGGAGAAATGAGGTCTGTGAACGCCGTGCAGCTACCTCGATAACTCTGGTAAAATCTGAACCGCAAGATGGCTCGTACTACACCTCAGGAACACCTGGATCTGCACACACAGTGCAGGGAGTAATGTGAGTACTTCAACCCAGTGGGAAATAAAAATAAATAATGACTGACAGTATGAAATCGCATAAAAGCACTAAGCAGTTCTATATCATAGCAGTAAGAACATTTAAACCGCAGATAATGAAGAAGTCGGGTGAAATTCCTTAAAAACCAGGTAGACATGTAGCTAAACAAGTATTAATCAAGTATAAAATCCGCTCCTCGAGCATATTGTTCATTTATTTATTACTTTGCCTCAGTACTCACTCAAATACTTTTCACGATAATCCAAATCATAAATATACTACTGCGGCATGTAGGCCGATACATATATAGCTGTTGCGCACAGCCCGATCTATAACAATAGTCGACTGCGCTAACTGGGGAAGTGCAGACTCCGGAGGGGCTCCTACAGCCCAAGCGTATATTGCTGCGGCACGCAGCTCGATTCAAATATATATATAAATATACATTTGTTGCGGCGTACATCCCTATCCATATAAATATATTGTTGCGGCGTGCAACCCGATCCATAACATATAAAATATCCTCACTATTGGGTTCTCAACCCCTCTTAGTCAATATAAACACAGCCTCTCGGGCATACTAATATAAGATAGGGTTCTCAGCCCACATATTACTTTCATTTAGGATTAGCATTTCAACAACCAGTTCATGTTGTATTAAACAGTTAGAAACATGACTGAGGGTATGATTCTTAACAAGTAAAGTGAGTATAATTAGTAAAAATTCCCCTAAGGGTTCTACAGGTCGGCACAAGGCCCCAAACACGGCAACTAACCTAGATCATAATGATAATAATTGAATCTCAGTCAAAATACGGTAAAAATCACCAATCGGGATGGACCAAGTCACAGTCCCTAGTGGTAAAGGACCCCACGCTCATCATACATCTTGTGTCTCACCTCAACATAGCACTACGTTGTGCAAATCTGGGGTTTCAAACCCTCAGGACATCATTTATAATCATTACTCACATCAAGTCGGCCAAACTCTAGCTCGCTATGCCCTTGCCTCTCAAATTGACCTCCTCGCGCGTCAAATCTAACAAAAACCATAACGAATACGTCAATATATGCCAAGGAAACAATACCCAATCGAAAACAATAGAAAAATATCAAGAATCTCGAAATTAGCAAAACCCGGGCCCCGGACTCACTTATCAAAATCCAAAAATTTCACATCATTAGACTCCTTATCTCCCCACGAGTTTATACATATCAAAAACACTAGAATCGAAGTTCAATTGACCCTTCAATTCCTCAATTTTTTCTCTCTTAAGTTCAAGCCCTAAACCACCATTTTTGTCCATAAATTTCTCAAATTTCCAGTCCTAATTCATGAAATAGCACTATAGAATCCTGTTTTGAGTCAAAAATCCTTACCTTATCAAAGTTCTCTTGAAATCCCTCTTCAAAATCGCCCAAAAGTCCTCAATCCAAAGTTGGAAATGATAAAACCCTTCAAAAATCGCGAAGGATGAATTATATACCTTCTGCCCAGGGGTTTTCGCATCTGTGACCCCTCCACCGCTTCTGCGGTACTGCAATTGCGGTTAAAAGTCTGCTTCTGCAGAAAATCATTAAAAGCCTAGAAGTCGCTTCTGCGACACTATTTCGGCATCTACGGCTTCGTATATGCGGCCACCTCGACCGCATCTGCGGAAAATCACAACTTGGCCCAAACCTCATCTGTGGTCCATCAGCCGCATATGCGGCTCCGCAGGTGCGGTTCCCCCACCGCATCTGCGGTTCCAACCTTCCTCTTCCAAAACTGCATTTGCGGTTACTCCCCCGCATGTACGACACCGCACCTGCGGTCCCCAAGCCGCAGGTGCGAAAATACCATGAACAACAACTCTGATATTTCCCAAGTTTAAAAATCTTCCCGTTAGCCTTACAAAATAACCTCGAGGCCCTCGGGACCTTAAACAAAAGCACCAACACCTCCTACAACCTCATTCAAACTTGTTCCAATCATGAAAACACCTCAAACAACACCAAAACCATCAAACTACATCGAATTCAAGTCAAAGTTCTTCTAAAACTTTCGAAACACGCATTTGATCAAAATCCCAACCAAATCACTTCTGAATGACCTAAAATTTTACATACACATCCTAAATCACATAATGAAGCTACAACAACTCTCGGAATTCCATTCCGACCCTCGGATCAAAATCTCACCTATCCACCAGAAATCACCAAAATACTAACTTCGCCAATTCAAGCCTAATTCTACACCGGACCTCCAAAATCATTTACGATCACACTCCTAAGTCACAAATCGTCCCCCGAAGCTAACCAAATCATCGAAATTCATATCCAAGCCCTCTAACACATAAGTCAACATCCGGTTGACTTTTCCAAACTAAGCCTTCCTTAAAGAGACTAAGTGTCTCATTTCCTTCTGAAATCAATCCAAACCAACTCGATCACGCAAGACACTGATAATGAAGCATAAAGAAACAAAAAATAGGGGAAACGGAGCGGAGACTAATGAGACGACAGGTCGGATCGTCACATCCTCCCCAACTTAAACAAACGCTCGTCCTCAAGCGAGTCAAGAAACATATCTGAAGCCTCAAACATGTGAGGGTATTTGCTCCGCATCTCCCGCTCGGTATCCAAGGTAGCCTCCTTCACGGGCCGACCTCTCCACTACACCTTCATCGAAGCAATATCCTTTGACCTCAACTTCCGAATCTAACGATCCAAAATGGCTGTTGGCTCTACATCATAAGTCAAATCACCCTCCAACTGAACCGTACTGAAATCTAGAACATGGTATGGGTCTCCAATATACTTCCGGAGCATAGAAACATGAAAAACTGGATGTACGCTCGACAAGCTAGGTGGCAAGGCAAGCTCATAAGCCACCTCCCCAATCCTCCAGAGTACCTCAAAAGGCCCAATGAACCGCGGACTCAATTTTCCTTTCTTTCTGAATCTCGTAACACCCTTTGTGGGTGAAACTTTTAGCAAGACCTTCTCACCAACCATGTAGGATAGATCTCGAACCTTCATGTTCGCATAACTCTTCTGTCTCGACTGCATTGTACGGAGAATCTCCTGAATCACCTTTACCTTCTCTAATGCATCCTGGACCAAATCTGTCCCCAGTAGCCTAGCCTTACTGGGCTCGAACCAACCAACTGGAGATCTACATCGCCTCCCATATAAAGCCTCATACGGAGCCATCTGAATGCTCGACTATTAGCTGTTGTTGTAGGCAAACTCTACAAGCAGTAGAAATCGATCCCATGACCCTCTGAAGTCAATAACACAGGCGAGTAGCATATCCTCTAATATCTAAATGGTGCCCTCGGACTGCCCGTCTGTCTGAGGGTGAAAGGCTATGCTCAACTGTACCTGAGTACCCAACTCTCGCTGAACAGTCTGCCAAAATTGCAAATTAAACTGAGTGCCCTGATCTGATATAATAGAAACTGGGACACCATGCAACCGAACAACCTCCCGAATATAAATCTCTGCCAGCCACTCTGAAGAATAAGTAGTACAAATAGGAATGAAGTGCGCGGACTTGGTCAGCTTGTCTACAATCACCCAAATAGCTTCGAATTTCTTTAAAGTCCATGGGAGTCCGGTAACAAAATCTATAGTAATCCTCTCCCACTTCCACTCGGGAATAACCATCTGCTGATGCAAGCCACCCAATCTCTTATGCTCGTATTTCACCTGCTGACAATTGAGACACCAAGCTACAAACTCCACAATATCTCTCTTCATCCTTCGCCACCAATATTGTTGTCTAAGATCCTGATACATCTTTGTGGAACCCAGATGAATAGAATACCGCAAACTATGGGCCTCCTCCAATATCAAATCCCGAAGCCCATCCACATTGGGCACGCAAATCCGGCCCTGCATCCTCAACACACCATCATCACCAATAGTCACATCTCTTGCATCATCATGCTGAACCCTATCCTTAAGGACAAGAAAATGTGGATTATCATACTGGCACTCTCTGATGCAATCGTACAAGGACGATCGAGAAACCACACAAGCAAAAACCCGACTAGGATCTGAAATATCTAGTCTCACAAACCGATTGGCCAAGGCCTAAACATCAATTGCTAGTGGCCTCTCCGCAACTAGAATGTACGCCAAGCTCCCCAAACTCACTGCCTTTTGGCTCAAAGCATCGGCCACTACATTGGCCTTTCCCGGATGATACAGAATAGTAATATCATAATCCTTAAGCAATTGTAGCCACCTCCGCTGCCTCAAATTGAGGTCATTTTGCTTGAACAAATGCTGAAGACTACGATGATCAGTGAATACCTCACAAGACACGCCATACAAGTAATGCCTCCAAATCTTCAATGCATGAACTATGGCGGCCAACTCCAAATCATAAACAGGATAGTTCTTCTCGTGGGGCTTCAACTAACGAGAAGCAAAAACAATAACTCTACCCTTCTGCATCAATACACAGCCAATCACAACTCTTAAAGCATCACAATATACAGTATAGGAACCTGAAGCTGATGGCAAAACCAACACTAGAGCTATGGTCAAAGCTGTATTGAGCTTCTGAAAGCTCTCCTAGCACTCGTCCGACCATACAAATGGAGCACCATTCTGAGTCAGCTTGGTCAAGGGCGATGTAATAGAGGAAAATCCCTGAACAAACTAGCGATAATAACCTGCCAAACCAAGGAAACTACATATCTCTGTGGATGAGTTCGGTCTAGGCCAACTCTAAACCGCCTCTATCTTTTTCGGATCGACCTGAATACCCTCGCCGGACACCACGTGTCCCAGGAAAGCCATTGAACTGAGCCAAAACTCACACTTGGAGAACTTTGCATAAAGCTTCTCCTCCCTCAATCTCTACAATAAAACTCGCAAATGCTCCGCGTGCTCCTCCTGAATACGCAAGGACACCAGAATATCATAAATGAAAACAATAATGAATGAATCCAGATAAGGCCGAAATACACTGTTCATCAAATACATGAATGCTGCTGGGGCATTGGTCAGTCTGAAAGACATGACAAGAAACTCATAGTGACCATATCTAGTCTTGAAAGCAGTCTTAAGAATATCTAAATCCCTGATCTTCAACTGGTGATAGCCCGAACGAAGATCAATCTTGGAGAACACCCTCGCTCCCTGAAGCTGGTCAAACAAATCATCAATGCGAGGCAGGGGATACTTGTTCTTAATTGTTACCTTATTCAATTGCCTATAATCGATGCACATTCGCATTTTGCCATCCTTCTTCTTCACAAACAGAACTGGCGCACCCCAAGGTGACACACTAGGCCAAATGAACCCCTTATCTAGGAGTTCCTGAAGCTGCTCCTTCAATTCTTTCAACTCCGTTGGTGCCATACGATATGGAAGAATAGAGATGGGCTGAGTGCCCGACTTCAGGTCAATACCAAAATCAATATCCCTGTCCGGCAGCATGCCCGACAGGTCTGCAGGAAATACATCGAAAAAATCCCTCACAACTTGAATGGAATCAATACTAGGAGTCTCAGCTCCAACATCACTCACAAAAGCTAGATATGACAGACAACCCTTCCGAACCATACGCTGGGACTTCAAGAAAGAAATCACCCTACTCGGAACATAATCAGTCACACCACGCCACTCGATCCGCAGTACACCCGGCATAGCCAAAGTGATTGTCTTAGCATGATAGTCTAGAATAGCATGACACGAATATAACCAATCCATGCCTAAAATAATATCAAAATCCACCATGATCAATATAAATAAATCAACTCGAGGCTCTAGACCCCCAATAACCACAATACATGACGAGTACACACGGTCCACAACAACAGTGTCGCCCATCGAGGTAGACTCATGAACAGGTAAAGCAAGAAGCTCCCGAGGCGCACTCAAATAGTGAGCAAAATATGAGGAAACATAAGAATAGGTGGATATGGGATCAAATAATACTGAGGAATCTCTGTGGCAGACTGAAACAATACCTGTAATGACAGCATCTGAAGCAATGGCATTTGTCCTGCCTGGAATAGCATAAAAATGAGCCTGGCCATCGCCTGATCAACCTCCCCCTCTGGGGCGACCCCTGGCTGCCTGATCTCCACCCCTAGCTGACTGGGCGGGTGGTAAAGTAACTGGAGCAGAAGTCGAGGGCTGGCCCCTCTGCTAATGCTGACCGTCACGGAGTCGAGGACACTGCCTCCTCATGTGACCAAACTTTCCGCACTCATAACAACTACCTGGTGCTAGAGATGGGGACTGAAGGGAACCCCTCGCACCTGAGTGACTAACAAATGCAGTCGATGTAGAAGAACCCTGCGCTGATGGGGCACGATATGAACTCTGAGCTGGGAGGGCGCTGAGTAAAGGCTGGCCCTGTTAAGACCCATGTTGACCATGGCCTGAAGATGCCCCATGATTATTTGGACGGGCCGACTGAGCAGGCCTGAAAGAACGACCTCTACCATGCTGGGACTGGACCCTTGAAGGAGCACCACTGTAATTGCCCGATCCACGAGGCCTTTTGGCCTCCCTCTCCTCTCGCTTTCGACGGTGAACTGACTCAATCTCATGAGCGATATCCACCACCTCCTCGAATGTAGCACACAATACTCTCTTTCTAGTCATCATAATATAGAGATGGTAGTTAAGGCCATCCATAAATCTCCTGATCCTTTCGCGGTCTGACAGAATCATCTAGGTGGCATGACGAGCCAACTCTGAGAACCTTATCTCGTACTGAGTCGCGGTTATATCTCTCCATGTCAACCACTCAAACTGCCTACGCAACTCCTCTCTACGGGACTGCGGTACATACTTCTCCAAGAAGAGAGTGGAGAACTCCTTCCAAGTAAGGGGCGCTGCACCAATAAGCCTACACCTCTCATACGCCTCTCACCAAGTGAAGGCAACCCCAGTAACCTATAAGGTGGTAAATGCCACACTGTTAGACTCAAGAATCCCTATTGTACGGAGCATCCACTGACACCTGTAAAGAAAACCCTAGGCATCCTCACCCTTAGCACCATTGAATATGGGAGGCTAGAGTCTACCAAACCTCTTAAGACGACGCTGCTCGTCCTCCGGCATAGCTGGAACCCTGAACTCCTGCACTGGTGCAACCTGCTGAGCTGGAGGTGCATCTGGCGTCTGTAGTCCCTGCACTACCTGCTCAGGTGTGCGAGCAGCGGGGACCAGATTGCCTCCCCCAGCCTGCGAAGTAGTTGCTACTGTGGTGGCTGAATTTGCTTGAGCCAGGCCAGTGCAAACTGTCAAAATCTGTGTCAAGGTCTCCTGTAGACCTGGAATCACGATGGCCACAGCTGGTGCCTGAACTGGTGCTGCTGGAGTCTGATCCGAAGTTGGGGCAGCTGGTGGATCAACAGATACTGCCCTTGGTACTCTGCCTCTGCCATGACCACCACCGCGTCCATGACCTCCGGTGGTCTCAATGGGTGGTAGTGGTGGTCGTCCACCTCGTCCGGTAGCTCGTGTCCTCACCATATGTGAGACAATAGAATAATAGAAGTTTAGTTCTCGATTCAACAAAGTCACACGACAAGAATTTCAAGAATATGACATTTTCCTAAAGGTTTCGCAGCCTCTCGAGGATAAATACAGAGGCCTCTGTACCGATCTACGAGACTACTAAACCGGCTCATGACTCACGAGACCTAGTAACCTAGACTCTAATACCAACTTGTCACGACCCCAACCCTGATCATGATAGCGCCCAACACAATGCTAGGCAAGCCCGACCAATTCAAAAAACTCAATCCCTTTCTTTAAAATTTAATACCGATTAACAGAATTAAATTACCAAACTAATATGGATAGAAGTCTGACACAAAAGATGAAATGTGTGGAAACCACGATAATAATATTCTATACAATGGCCTACCGATCCGGTGTCACAAGTCAAGAGCCTCTAGTACATGAGTTCAATAGTCTAATACAGGAACGGTCTAAAATGCGAAAAAAGGTAAAGAAAGATAGAGGGAGAAATCGGATCTGCGGATGTCGTACAGCTACCTCGATAACTTCGATGAATTCTAAACCGCAGGATGGCTCGTACTACACCTCAGGAACACCTGGATCTGCACACACGGTGTAGGGAGTAATGTGAGTACTTCGACCTAGTGAGTAATAAAAATAAATAATGACTGACAATATGAAATTGTGTAAAATCACTAAGCAGTTCTATATCAAAGCAATAAGAACATTTAAACCGCAGATAATGAAGAATTCAGGTGAGATTCCTTAAAAATCAGGTAGAACAGGTAGCTAAACAAGTATTAATCAAGTATAAAATCCACTCCTCGAGCATATTGTTCATTTATTTATTACTTTGCCTCAAAACTCACTCAAATACTTTTCAAAATAATCAAAATCATAAATATACCGTTGCGGCGTGCAGCCCGATCCGTATATCATTGTGGCATACAGCCCGATCGATAACAATAGTTGACTGCGCTCACTGGGGGTGTGCAGACTCCGGAGGGGCTCCTACAACCCAAGCGCTATATTGCTGTGGCACGCAGTCCGATCCAAATATATATATAAATATACATTTGATGCGGTGTGCAGCCTGATCCATATAAATATATTGTTGCGGCGTGCAGCCCGATCCATAACATATAAAGCATCCTCACTATTGGGTTCTCAACCCCTCTCAGTCAATATAAACACAGCCTCTCGGGCATACTAATATAAGATAGGGTTCTCAACCCACATATTAATTTCATTTAGATTAGCATTTCAACAACCAGTTCATATTGTATTAAACAGTTAGAAACATGACTGAGGTTATGATTTTTAACAAGTAAAGTGAGGATAATCAGTAAAAATGCCCCTAAGGGTTCTACAGGTTGGCACAAGGCCCCAAACATGGCAACTAGCCCAGATCAGAATGATAATAATTAAATCTCAGTCAAAATACGATAAAAATCACCAATCGGGATGGACCAAGTCACAGTCCCTAGTGGTAAAGGACCCCACGCTCATCATACAACATTTGTCTCACCTCAACATAGCACTACGTTGTGCAAATCCGGGGTTTCAAACCCTCGGGACTTCATTTATAATCTTTACTCACCTCAAGTCGGCCAAACTCTAGCTCGCTATGCCCTTGCCTCTCAAATTGACCTCCTCGCGCATCGAATCTTATCAAAACCACAACGAATACGTCACAATATGCTAAGGAAACAATACCCAATTGAAAATAATCGAAAAATATCAAGAATCTCGAAATTAGCAAAACCCGAGTCACGAGCCCACTTATCGGAATTCAAAAATTTCCACATTATTAGAATCCTTATATTTCCACGAGTTTATACATATCAAAAACACCAGAATCAGAGTTCAATCGACTCTTCAATTCCTCAATTTTTGCTCTCTTAATTTCAAGCCCTAAACCACCGTTTTTGTACATAAATTCCTTAAATTTCCAGTCCTAATTCATGAAATAGCACCATAGAATCGTGTTTTGAGTCAAAAGTCCTTACCTTATCGAAGTTCTCTTGAAATTCCTCTTTAAAATTGCCCAAAAGTCCTCAATCCGAAGTTGGAAATGATAAAACCCTTCAAAAATCCTGAAGGATGAATTATATACCTTCTGCCCAGGGGTTTTCGCATCTGCAACCCCTCCACCGCTTTTGCGGTACAAAATTTGCGGTAAAAAGTCCGCTTCTGTGGAAAATCATTAAAATCCCAGAAGTCGCTTCTGTGACACTGTTTCCGCATCTGCAGCTTCACAGATGCGGCCACGTCGACTGCTTCTGCAAAAAATCACAACTTGGCCAAAACCGCATCTGCAGTCCGCCAGCCATATATGCGGTTTCGCAGGTGCGGTTGCCCCACCACATCTGTGGTTCCAGCATTTCTCTTCCAAAACCGCATCTGCAGTTACTCCCCCGCATGCACGACACCGCACTTGCGGTCCCCAAGCTGCAGGTGCGAAAATACCTACAACAGCAACTCTGATATTTCCCAAGTTTAAAAATCTTCCCGTTAGCCATCCAAAATTACCCCAAGACCTCAAACAAAAGCACCAACACCTCCTACAACCTCATTCAAACTTGTTCCAATCATCAAAACACCTCAAACAACACCAAAACCATCAAATTACATCAAATTCAAGCCTAAGTTCTTCTAAACTTCCGGAATACGCATTTGATAAAAAACCCAACCAAATCACTTTCGAATGACCTAAAACTTTACACACACATCCCAAATCACATAAAGAAGCTACAGCAATTCTCGGAATTCCATTCTGACCCTCGAAGCTACAGCAATTCTCAGAATTCCATTCTGACCCTCGAATCAAAATCTCACCTATCCACCGGAAATCGCCAAAATACTAACTTCACCAATTCAAGCCTAATTCTACACCGGACATCCTAAATCATTTCCAATCACACTCCTAAGTCACAAATCATCCCCCGAAGTTAACCAAATCATCAGAATTCATATCCGAGCCCTCTAAACTAAGCCTTCCTTAAAGAGACTAAGTGTCTCATTTCCTTCTGAAATCAATCCAAACCAACTTGATCATGCAAGACACTAATAATGAAGCATAAAGAAACAGAAAATAGGGGAAACGGAGCGGTGACTCATGAGACGGCGGGTCGGATCGTCACACTTTTTCACGGCCCAAAATCTAACTTTGGTCGTGATGGCGCCTATCGTGTTACAAGGCAAGCCTATTCGCAAAATATTACTACTAATTTGATTATAAGAATTTAATAAAACATTTCCATTAATTTAATTCCTGATAAACTAAACCAACTCTAAATATAAATAGTATAAAATACGGAAACGAATCCCAAACATCGGGGTTTTACTAAGTCATGAGCGTCTAAAACTATGAACAAATATATATAAATTGTCTAACAGTCTAAAAGAAGAAATGACAAAAGGAGTAACAAGGTCCTGCGGACGCTAGCAGCTACCTTGCAGTCTCCAATTAAAGTCGGCCTGAACTCAACGATCGCCACGCTCTAACTCACATGGATCTGCACATAAAGTGCATGGTGTAGTATAAGTACAACCACCTCACTAGTAACAGAAATTACTAAGGAATTTTGAGCAGTAGTGACGAACTGAGCAAAAAATTCCAATTATTTATTTTCACAATTTATAATAAACAATGAATAAACAGGTAAATTTCATAAAATTAACAAATACCACAAAGAATTTAATGGGTAAGTGCAGCAACAGCAAAAGTAAATTCAACCTCACAGCAATTTCACTCCATCACTCAGCACTCACACTCAACACTCAACACTCAACACTTAACACTCAACACTCAACAGTCAACACTCAACACTCTATGCCCACTAGGGGTGTGTATAGACTCCGGAGGGGCTAAGCACGGACAATTCACGTGCCATCATATTAATACGTGGATTCGCATGGTCAACTCACGTGCTACATGGATAACTCACGCGCTATGGTATCAATACCTTGCCCCGCACGATCAACTCACGTGCTATGTGTATAACTCATGTGCTATGGTATCAATATCCTCACAACCAGGCCTTCGATCTCACTCAATCATGTACCTTACTAGCCTCACAATCATCAACCAAAAAAGGGACACAACCCATGTCAAGTATCACAAAATATTAGCAAATAATAGAGACTAAGGTAAACATGTACAATAATTTCTATGGCTGAGTACAAATAATGTGAACATGAATAAATCCTAAGCATGATCTCTAACATGAAGACATACAAGTTCAACAACAAGTAACTACGTAAATACAAATGATGGACATGAGGCCTCACGGGACGAACCAAGTATCCATCCCTCAAGGTATACACCCACACGCCCGTCACCTAGTATGGGTATCACCTCCAAACAGTCATACGATAGCAAATTCTTCGGGTTTATACTCTCAAGGCCAGAGTTAAAACTGTTACTTACCTTAACAGCGTAAAATCCTACTCCGGGATGCCCTCGTCCCTCGACTCGATCTCCAAAAGCTTCAAATCTATCCCAAATATTGAATAACAAGTCCTAATTAGTCTAGGTGGATAATTTTCATAATCACAGGACAAGTCAAAACTCAAAGTCAATCCCCGGTCCAATTAACAACTAATTTGTACACAAACGAGGTCAATGGCGGTAATTCAAAAAGTACCGTAACAGTAGCTTTAGATGAACTCATACCATATAACTATTTCACTTTAGTGCCATCATCATTACTACAATCACTATGTAAAATACTAATTAAAGATGTCCATTTTTCCAATCGAAATTATTACATAGATTCTATTTGAATAAGCAAACCAAAGGGAACTGAATATTAACTCTCCAACAACATGGTCAAAAATCCCCCGAAAAATAATAATAATAATTATGAGTTCCACAAAAATCATAGAGTTCCAATCTATAATGAAGTTTCGATCTGGATATTAATTTATAGGTCAAATCCCAATTTTCTTAAATTTCAAGTGTAGAACTAAATCCCAATGTTCTACACCTCAAACATTGAAATTTCTGTTTGAAAATCTATCGTAATATCACAATACATGCTAAATTTTCAATATATCTGATAAATGATAAATACCAACAGAAATAATCATAAAGGATATATAACCTGTATTGTAAATTTTCTCTGTTGCTACAGTGAAACGGACGGTGTTACTGGCACATAATTGCTACTGAATGAGTGAGAAAGGATATACCAAATTACGACTTCGAATATTCTCCGTCAAACCACCAAAGCAGCCGCCGCTTAGTACTATAGATATTTAGGTTGTAGTTAATTTATTACTAAGGGTGAATAACTTAAAAGAAGAAAGAAGTCCATTATGCTATGGGAATAGACACGTTGGTTTCTCTTTACTAATGTGACGACCCAGCCCGTCGTCACATGAGTTACCACCCCATTTCTGCCATTTTCTACTTCCTTATGTGTTATTATACGAGTCTTGGGTGAATGAGTTGATTTGGATTGATTCTAGATGGAAATGAGACACTTAGTCTCTTTAAGGAAGGTTTATTTTGAAAAAGTCAACCGGATGTTAACTACTGAGTTAGAGGGCTCGGATGTGATTTTCAATGATTCGGTTAGCTTGAAGGGATGATTTGTGACTTAGGAGCATGATCGGAATGGATTTTGGAGGTCTGGTGTAGAATTAGGCTTGAATTGGCGAAGTTAGTATTTTGGCGAATTCCAGTTGATAGGTGAGATTTTGATCCGAGTGTCAGAATGGAATTCCGACAGTTTCAATAGCTTCGTTAGGTGAATTTGGATGTGTGTGCAAAATTTCAGATCATTCGGAGGTGTTTTGGTCGGGTATTTCATCGAATGCATATTTCGGAAGTTTTTAAGGAACTTAGGCTTGAATTCGATGTAATTTGATGATTTTGGTGTTAGTTGAGGTGTTTTGATACTTGAAGAAAGTTTAAATAATGTTTTAAGATGTATTGGTACTTTTGGTTGACATTCCGGGGGCCTAGGGATGATTTCGAATGGCTAACGGGATGAAATTTGGAGTTTAAGGAATGCTTAAGGGTCTAGTATCTGGTGTTTCCGCTTCTGCAGAAATGGACCGCAGAAGCGATTCCGCAGAGGCAAAGGTATAGTCACAGAAGATAAAGGTGGAGCCTGGGGAGTTTCCACAGAAGCGGTCTCGCTTGTGCGAGTGGTGGACCGCAGAAGCGGTCCTGGGTAAAATTGGAGGAACCGTAGAAGCGGAAGGGACTCCGCAAAAGCGGAGTCGCAGAAGCGACAAACTTATCGCAGAAGCAAAAAAGCCTGGTCAGTGATATATAATTCCATCCTCGCGAATTTTTGAAAGAACTCAACATTTTCACTTCGGACTTCGAGGTTTTTGTGTGATTTTGGAGAGGGAATCAAGGGACTTCACTAAGGTAAGGAATTCTGAGCCTAGAACATAAATTTAATGTGTCATTACATGAATTAAGGGTAAAAAATCAAGAAAATTAGGGGTCAAAAATGGAGG
This sequence comes from Nicotiana glauca, assembly GCA_026770625.1. Taxonomy (NCBI): domain Eukaryota; kingdom Viridiplantae; phylum Streptophyta; class Magnoliopsida; order Solanales; family Solanaceae; genus Nicotiana; species Nicotiana glauca. Next base: position 128,998 of record MU763432.1, on the reverse strand, counting down.
TTAGGGCTTGAACTTACGAGAAATAAAACTTGATGTTTGAGGGAGCATTTGAGCTTGGATTTTGGTAAATTTGATATGTATGGACTCGTGGCGGGATAAGGAATTCGGTGGTGTGAATTTTCTAATTTTTCGAGAAGTGGGCCCGGGGCTCGGGTTTTGTCAATTTCATGATTTTTGATATTTTTTGAGTCTTTTCGATTGGGTTATGTTCCTTTAGCCTATTGTAACGTTTTCCTTGTGCTTCTGATCAGATTCGACACATAAGGAGGTCGATTAGAGAGGAAAAGGCATAGCGAGCTAGACTTTTGGCCAGCTAGAGGTGAGTAATGATAGTAAATGATATCCTGAGGGTTTGAAACCTGTGATTTGCACAACGTAGTGCTGTATTGAGGTGAAACGCGCACTTAATGGCGAGCGGGGGGTTGTTTACTACTAGGGATTGTGACTTGGTCCGTCCCGTTTGATATTTTACCGCGTATTTAACTAAGTTGATTTGTTTATCATCATGATTTGGGTTGTTGCCATGTTTTGGGCTTACAGTCAATTATTTAAATCCTTCTGAGATTGTTATCACAATTTCCTCACTATTTTGATACGCTATTTGAACTCAGTCCTATTGATTATACTATTTTGCAAACTCAGCCGCTTTAAATGAATTGTGAGACTTTAAATGATATTTCACTGATGTTTGGGCTGAGAACTATTATTTATTGATGCCCGAGGGGCTTATAATATTTTTCTGGACTGAGTGAGGCTTTCATGCCTTGAGCGTGAGGTGAGGAGGCTTTCAGGCCTCAAGTGATATGTGAGGAGGCTATTAGGCCCTAAGTGATATGTGAGGAGGCTTTAAGGCCTCGAGTGTGATGTGAGCAGGTTTTGAGGCCTTGATTTATATGCCACGATGTGGCTTGATATTGCGCTTTGGCAGTAAGGGGCCCCTCCCGGAGTCTGTACACCCCCAGTAAGCGCGGGTACCCATGTGATGTGATACTGAGCCCAACGGGCTGATACTGACCTGAGTGATGTGATACTGAGCCCGAGGGGCTGATACTGATCTGAGTGATGTGATACTGAGGCAGAGGGGCTGATACTGTTTCTGAGCGATTGATATTGGGCCCTAGGGGCAAATTTCTATTCACTATCTATTTGATATCTTACCTAATGTATTGGTTTTACTTTAAAAAGAAAATTTCACTTTTATATTGTTCTGTTCTACGGATTTACTACTTTTACTGCCTGATATAGAACTGCATTGTGCTGTTATGTGTTTTCTTACTTTCAGATATTATTTATTGTTGTTACTCAGTACTCACATTACTCCCTGCACCATGTGTGCAGATACAGGCATTGTGGAGTCTACCCCTAAGCATTGATTCTTCCTAGATCAGGAGGCTAGTCGGAGTGACGAGGTAGTTGTTGAAGTCTGCAACCCTTATCTCTCCTATTTCATATCTTTGAGTTTATCCCTTCGGACAGCTGTATAAGAATTTACATTTGTAGTCTTAATTTAAACTCTGTAGTGGCTCATGACTTGTGACACCCCGATTTCGGGCAATGTCGGGATGGTTTTCCCTGTTTTATCATTTTTCGTCCGCGTTTATGACAATTTTATTAATGTTTTGGACTTATCCATGCTAAGTAACTGCTTAAGAGGTGTTGATGTTCTTTTGGCTGGCCTTGTCTTCACGAGAGTTGCCATCACGACCGGGTTTGGGAATTGGGTCATGACAAGTTGGTATCAGAGCCTAGGTTACTAGGTCTCGTGATTCATGAGCTGGTTTAATAGAGTCTCGTGGATCAGTACGGATACGTCTGTACTTATCCTCGGGAGGCTGCAGAACCTTTTAGGAAAAACTTCATATTCTTGGAATTCTGTCGTGAGAACTTGTTGATCCGAGTACTAAACTTCTCTTTATTCTATTCTCTCACAGATGGTGAGGACACGAGCTACCAGACGTGAGGGACGACCACCAGTACCACCTACTGAGGCTACCAAGGGCCGTGGATGCGGTCGTGGTCGTAGTTGTGGTCGTGGCAGGCTCAGAGTGGCAGGGGCAACACCTGTGGATCCTTTAGTTGCCCCAGCTTAGGACCAGGCTCCAGCAGCACCAGTTCAGGCACCAGCTGTGCCCATTGTGATTCTGGGTCTCCAGGAGATATTGGCCCAGATATTGACAATCTTTACGGGCTTGGCTCAGGTGGTTTCAGCCACCACCGCCACAGCAGCTACTTCACAGGCCGGGGGAGGCAATCAGACCCCCGCTGCTCGCGCACCTGAGCAGGTAGTGCAGAGACTACAGACTCCAGAGGCACCACCAGCTCAGCCAGTTGCTCCAGTGCATGCGTTCAGGACTCCAGTTATGCCCTAGGACGAGCAACGTCGCCTCAAGAGGTTTGGGAGGCTCCAGCCTTCGACATTCAGTGGAGCTGAGGGCGAGGATGCCCAGGCTTTTCTTGACAGATGTCAGCGGATACTCCTCACATCGGGGATTCTTGAGTCCAGTGGTGTGGCTTTTACTACTTTTCAGTTTACTGGAGCAGCCTTCACTTGGTGGGAGGCGTATGAGTAGCGTAGGCCGGTTGGTACAGCACCTTTGTCTTGGCAGGAGTTCTCTATTCTCTTTTTGGAGAAGTATGTGCCGCGGTCCCGTAGGGAGAAGCTACGTAGGCAGTTCGAGTAGCTACGATAGGGAGACATGACTGTGTCTCAGTATGAGATGAGGTTCTCAAAGTTGGCTCGTCATGCAGTTTGGCTAGTTCCGTCGGAGCGTGAGCGGATCAGGAGATTTGTGAATGGCCTTAACTATCATTTTCGTGTTCTTATGACTAGAGAGAGAGTGCTGGGCATTTCCTTTGAGGAGGTGGTGGATATAGCTCGAGATATTGAGTCAGTTCGCCACCAGGATCGGGAGGAGAGGGATGCAAAAAGGCCTCGAGGTTCTGGCAGTTTTAGTAGTGCTCCTTCGAGGGGCCAGTTTCAGTAGGGTAGGGTTCGCTCTTTCAGGCCCGCTCAGTCGGCCCGTTCCGAGTATCGTGGGGCTTCTTCAGGTCATGGTCATCAGGGTTCTTAGCAGAGTCAGCCATCTCTTATCACTCTTCCAGCACAGGGTTCATCTCAAGCTCCATCTGTTCAGGGTTCTTCCAGGCCGAGTGCATCATCTAGTCACTCCAACACGCGGGGTTCCCTTCAGTCCCGTTCTCCAGCACCCGGGAGTTGTTATGAGTGCGGAGAGTTTGGGCATATGTGGAGGCAGTGTCCTCGTCTAGCTTCTAGCTCCCCTCAGCAGAGGGGTCAGCCCTCGTCTTCTGGTCCAGTTTCTTCAGCACCCGCCCCGCCAGCTAGGGGTGAGGGTCAGGCAGCCAGGGGAAGGCCGATCGGGCGGTGGTCAGGCTCACTTTTATGCTCTTCAGGGCAGGACAGATGCCGTTATCACAGGTATTATTTTAGTCTGCCACAGGGATGCCTCAGTCTTATTTGGTCCTGGTTCCACCTATTCTTATGTGTCTTCATATTTTGCTCGTTATTTGGGCACGACCCGTGGGTGTCTTGCCTTACCTGTCCATGTATCCACCCCGGTGGGTGATACTATTGTTGTAAACCATGTATATCGGTCATGTTTGGTGACTACTGGGGGTCTGGAGACCCGAGTTGATCTATTACTGTTGAGCATGGCAGATTTTGATGTTATTTTGGTCATGGACTGGTTATCTCCGTGTCACGCTATTCTGGACTGTCATGATAAGACAGTCACTCTTGCTATACCCGGTGTTCCGAGGATCGAGTGGCGTGGTATGACTGACAATGTGCCTAGCAGGGTGATTTCTTTCCTAAAGGCCCAGCGTATGGTTGGGAAAGGTTTTCTATCATATTTGTCTTTTGTGAGGGATATTGGAGCTGAGACTCCTAGCATCGATTCGGTTCCAGTTGTGAGGGAGTTTCCCGATGTGTTTCCTGCAGACCTGTCTGGCATGCCGGACAGGGACATTGATTTTGGTATTGACCTGGTGCCGGGCACTCAGCCCATTTCCATTCCTCCATATCATATGGCACCAGCAGAGTTGAAAGAATTGAAGGATCAGCTTCAGGAACTCCTAGATAAGGGGTTCATTCGGCCGAGTATGTCACCGTGGGGTGCATCGGTTCTATTTGTGAAAAAGAAAGATGGCACAATGAGAATGTGCACTGACTACAGGCAATTAAACAAAGTAACAGTGAAGAACAAGTATCCCCTGCCTCATATTGATGATTTATTTGACCAGCTCCAGGGAGCAAGGGTATTCTCCAAGATTGATCTCCGTTCAGGCTATCACCAGTTGAAGATGAGAGATTCAGACATTATGAAGACTGCTTTCAGGACTAGATATGGGCACTATGAGTTTCTTGTTATGTCCTTTGGGCTGACAAATGCCCCAGCAGCATTCATGCATCTGATAAACAGTGTATTTCGGCCATATCTGGATTCATTTCTTATCGTTTTTATTGATGATATTCTGGTGTACTCGCATAGCCAGGAGGATCATGCACAGCATTTGCGAGTGGTATTACAGAGATTGAGGGAGGAGAAGCTTTATGCAAAGTTTTCTAAGTGTGATTTTTGGCTTGGGTCAGTGGCTTTTCTTAGGACACGTGGTGTCTAGCGAGGGTATTCAGGTCGACCTGAAGAGGATAGAGGCGGTGCAGAGTTGGCCTAGACCGACCTCAGCCACAGAGATTCGTAGTTTCCTTGGGTTGGCGGGTTATTATCGTCGGTTTGTTTAGGGATTTTCCTCTATTGCATCGCCCTTGACCAAGTTGACTCAGAAGGGTACTCCATTTGTGTGGTCGGATAAGTGCAAGGAGAGCTTCTAGAAGCTCAAGACAGCTTTGACCACGGCTCCAGTATATGTTTTGCCCTCAGTCGCAGGTTCTTATACCATATATTATGATGCATCGAGAGTTGGGATCGGATGTGTATTAATGCAAGAGGGTAGAGTTATTGCTTATGCTTCTCGTTAGTTGAAGCCCCACGAAAAGAACTACCATGTACATGATTTGGAGTTGGATGTTATAGTTTATGCCTTGAAGATTTGGAGGCACTACTTGTATGGTGTATCTTGTGAGGTATTCATCAATCATCGCAGTCTTCAGCATCTGTTCAAGCAGAAGGACCTTAATTTGAGGCAGCGGAGATGGCTAGAGTTGCTTAAGGACTATGATATCACCATTCTGTATCACCCAGGAAAGGCTAATGTAGTAGCCGATGCTTTGAGCCGGAAGGCAGTTAGTATGGGGAGCTTGGCGTACGTTCCAGTTGGGGAGAGGCCCTTTGCAGTTGATGTTCAGACTTTAGCCAATAGGATGGTGAGATTAGACATTTAAGAGCCTAGTCGGGTGTTGGCTTGTGTGGTTTCTCTATCTTCCTTATATGATCGCATCAGAGAGCGCCAGTATGATGATCCACATTTGCTTGTCCTTAAGGACATGGTTCAGCATGATGATACCAGGGATGTGACTATTGATGATGATGGCATGTTGAGGATGTAGGTTCAGATTTGCGTGCCCAATGTGGATGGACTTCGGTATTTGATATTGGAGTAGGCCCACAGCTCGCGGTATTCCATCCATCCAGCTGCCGTGAAGATGTATCAGGACTTGAGGCGGCACTATTGGTGGAGGAGGATGAAGAAGGATATAGTGGGATTTGTAGCTCGGTGTCTCAACTGTCAGCAGGTTAAATACGAGCATCAGAGGCCGTGCGGTATACTTCAGCGGATGATTATTCCAGAGTGGAAGTGGGAGAGGATTACTATGGATTTTGTGAGTGGTCTCCCTCGGACTTTGAAGAAGTTCGATTCGATTTGAGTGATTGTGGACAGGCTGACCAAGTCCGCACACTTCATTCCGGTATGTACTACCTATTTTTCGGAGCGGCTGGCAGGGATCTTTGTCCGGGAGATTGTCCGATTGCATGGGGTTCCAGTGTCTATTATCTCAGATAGAGGTACTCAGTTCACTTCTCAGTTCTGGAGGACATTTCAGCGAGATTTGGGTACGCAGGTAGAGTTGAGCACAACATTTCATCCTCAGAAGGACGGACAGTTCGAGCGTACTATTCAGATATTGGAGGACATGTTACATGCCTGTGTTATTCATTTTGGGGGTTCTTGGGATGAGTTTTTGCTGCTTGTAGAGTTTGCCTACAACAACAGCTATCAGTCGAGCATTCAGATGGCTCCGTATGAGGCGTTGTATGAGAGGCAGTGTATATCTCCTGTCAGATGGTTCGAGCCCGGTGAGGCTAGGTTATTGGGGACAGAGATGGTTCAGGATGCCTTAGAGAAGGTGAAGCTGATTTAGGAGAGGCTTCGTACAACACAGTCGCGTCAGAAGAGTTATGCGGACTGGAAAGTTCGGGATGTGTCATATATAGTGGGTGATAAGGTCTTGTTGAAGGTTTTGCCCATGAAGGGAGTTATGCGGTTTGGAAAGAAAGGGAAGCCGAGTCCGCGGTTTATTAGGCCTTTTGAGGTACTTAGGAGGATTGGGGAGGTGGCTTATGAGCTTGCCTCGCCACCCAGCTTGTCGGGCGTGCACCTGGTGTTTCACGTATCTATGCTTCGGAAGTATGTTGGGGACCCGTCCCATGTTTTGGACTTCAGTATTGTTCAGTTGGATGATGATTTGACCTATGATGTGGAGCCAGTCGCTATTTTGGTTCGTCAGGTTCGAAAGCTAAGATCAAAGGATATAACTTCGATAAAGGTGCCGTGGAAAGGTCGGCCCGTGGAGGAGGCTACTTGGGAGACCGAGCGGGAGATGCAGAGCAGATATCCTCACCTGTTTATGGCACCGGGTATGTTTCTTAACCCTCTCGAGGGAGAGCGTTTGTTTTAGTTGGGAGGATGTGACGACCCGGCACGTCGTCACGTGAGTTACCGCCCCGTTTCCCCCATTTCCTGCTTCCTTATGTGTTATTACACGAGTTGGGGGTGAATGAGTTGATTTGGATTTATTCTGGATGGAAATGAGATACTTAGTCTCTTTAAGGAAGGTTTGTTTTGGAAAAGTCACACGAATGTTGACTACTGAGTTAGAGGGCTCGGATGTGATTTTCGGTGATTCGGTTAGCTTCGGGGGATGATTTGTGACTTAGTAGCATGATCAGAATTGATTTTGGAGGTCCGCTGTAGAATTAGGCTTGAATTGGCGAAGTTAGTATTTTGGCGAATTCCGGTTGATAGGTGAGATTTTGATCCGAGGGTCGGAATGGAATTCCGAGAGTTTCAGTAGCTTCGTTAGGTGAATTTGGATGTGTATGCAAAATTTCAGATCATTCGGAGGTGTTTTGGTCGGGTTTTTGATCGAATGCGTATTTTGGAAGTTTTTAAAGAACTTACGCTCGAATTCGATGTAATTTGATGATTTTGGTGTTAGTTGAGGTGTTTTGATGATTGGAGCAAGTTTGAATAATGTTTTAAGATGTGTTGGTACTTTTGGTTGAGGTCTCGGGGGCCTCGTGGTGATTTCGAATGGCTAACGGGATGAAATTTGGAGTTTAAGGACTGCTGAAGGGTCTGGTATCTGGTGTTTCCGCTTCTGCGGAAATGGACCGCAGAAGCAGTTCCGCAGAAGAGAAGGTATAGTCGCAGAAGCAAAAGGTGGAGACTGGGGAGTTTCCACAAAAGCGGACATGTGGACCGCAGAAGCGGTCTCGCTTGTGCGAGTGGTGGACTGCAAAAACGGTCTTGGGCAAAATTGGATGAACCGCAGAAGCGGAAGGGAATCCGCAAAAGCGGAGTCGCAGAAGCGAAAAACTTATCGCAGAAGCGAAAAAGCCTGGTCAGTGATATTTAATTCCATCTTTGTGAATTTTTGAAAGAACTCAACATTTTCACTTTGGACTTGGAAGTTTTTGTGTGATTTTGGAGAGAAAATCAAGAGACTTCATTGAGGTAAGGAATTCTGAGCCTAGAACATAAATATAATGTGTCGTCACATGAATTAAGGGTTAAAAATCAAGAAAATTAGGGGTCAAAATGGAGTTTAGGGCTTGATATGTATGGACTCGTGGCAGGATAAGGAATCCGGTGGTGTAAATTTTTTAATTTTTCGAGAAGTGGGCCCGGCGCTCGGGTTTTGCCAATTTCGTGATTTTTGATAATTTTTGAGTCTTTTTGATTAGTTTATATTCATTTAGCCTATTGTAATATATTCCTTGTGGTTTTGATCAGATTCGACGCACGAGGAGGCCGATTCGAGAGGAAAAATCATAGCGAGCTAGACTTTTGGCCGGCTAGAGGTGACTAATGATAGTAAATGAAATCCTGAGGGTTTGAAACCCCTAATTTGCACAACGTAGTGCTGTATTGAGGTGAAACACGCGCTTAATGGCGAGCACGGGGTAGTTTACTACTGGGGATTGTGACTTGGTCCGTCCCATTTGATATTTTACAGCGTATTGGACTAAGTTGATTTGTTTATCATCATGATTTGGGCTTGTTGCCATGTTTTGGGCTTAAAGCCAATTATTTAAATCCTCCGGGGATTGTTATCACTATTTCCTCGCTGTTTTGATACGTTACTTGAACTCAGTCTTAATGATTATACAGTTTTGCAAACTCAGCCGCTTTAAATGAATTGTGAGACTTTAAATGATATTTCACTGATATTTGGGCTGAGAACTATTATTTATTGATGCTCGAGGGGGTTATAATATTTTTCTAGACTGAAGGAGGCTTTCAGGCCTTGAGCGTGATGTGAGGAGGCTTTCAGGCCTCGAGTGATATGTGAGGAGGCTTATCAGGCCTTGAGTGATATGTGAGGAGGCTTTAAGGCCTCGAGTGTGATGTGAGAAGGTTTTGAGGCCTTGATTTATAGGCCACGATGTGGCTTGATATTGCGCTTGGGCAGTAAGGGGCTCCTCCCGGAGTCTGTACACCCCTAATGAGCGCGGGCACCCATGTGATGTGATACTGAGCCCGAGGGGCTGATACTAATCTGAGTGATGTGATACTAATCCGAGGGGCTGATACTGATCTGAGTGATGTGATACTGAGCCGGAGGGACTGATATTGTTTCTGAGCGATTGATATTAGGCCCGAGGGGCAGATTTCTATTCACTATCTATTTGATATCTTACCTGATGTAATGGTTTTACTTTAAAAAGGAAATTTCACTTTTATACTGTTATGTTCTACGGATTTACTACTTTTACTGCCTGATATAGAACTGCCTAGTGTTATTATGTGTTTTCTTACTTTCAAATATTATTTGTTGTTGTTACTCGCTGGGTTCAGAGTACTCATATTACTCCCTACAGCATGTGTGCAGATACAGGCATTGTGGAGTCTACCCCTAAGCACTGATTCTTCCCAGATCAGGAGGCTAGTCGGAGTGACGAGGTAGCTGTTAATGTCCGCAGCCCTTATCTCTCCTATTTCATATCTTTGGATTTTTCCCTTCGGACAGTTGTATCAGACTTTACATTTGTAGTCTTAATTTAAACTCTGTAGTGGCTCATGACTTGTGACACCCTGATTTCGGGCTATGTCGGAATGGTTTTCCCTGTTTTATCATTTTTCTTCCGCATTTATGATAATTTTATTAATGTTTTGGACTTATCCATGCTAAGTAATTGCTTAAGAGGTATTGATGTTCTGTTGGCTGGGTTTGTCTTCACGAGAGGTGCCATCACGACCGGGTTTGGGAATTGGGTCGTGACAACTAATGACAAACTTAGGCCTAATTTTTAATTATTATTATTATTATTATTATTATTATTTTTCCACCGCCAATCAAAATCACCAAATTTCTAACTTTCGCCAATTCAAGCTCAATTCTACCACGGACATCCAAATTACATTCTTGACACACTCCTAAGTCTAAAATCACCCAAAGAAGCTAACTGAATAATAAAAATCTAAATCTGAATTCGTTTACTCATAAGTCAACTTCCGGTTGACTTTTCTAACTTAGCTTTCTAACTAAGAGACTCAGTGATCATTTCACTCCAAAACTACTCTGAAACCAAACCTACCAACTTGATACAATGCAACACAGCTGAACAATATTTAAAGAAGCAGAAATTGCAAAAACGAGACGATGACTCTCAGAACGACTGACCGGGTCGTTACATCCTCCCCCTCTTAAACAAACTTCATCCACGAACGAGTCTAAAATCATACTTGGAGTCTCAAATAGGTGAAACCTTAAGCAATACTTTCTCATCACATTCAAATCATATGAAGTCATCTCGCGGTCAGATCATACTCGTCACGTTTCCATCCAGTCACTATTTCCTCTAATAGGGACGCTACCAGACATATAGGTCCACAAGCACACGCTCACACAATCAACACCTAAGTGCTCAATCTATAGTCAAAACCCAGCCTCAAGTCCTCCAGACTGGCCCAACATCAACACACGGAAATCACATCTCGCACCTCATCCAGGGAATCACAATCTGTCAATGCACAATAGATACTGAGCGCTCATGTGCGCATACAAATGCGTGGAAGGAATTCAAAGAGTTGCAATTCAAGCTGAATTAATACCGCATGATAAGAATTCAAGAAAGTGAAGTTTTCTAAAGGTTCTACAGCCTCTCAAAGATAAGTACAGACGTCTCCGTACCGATCTGCAAGACTCTACTAAGCCTGCTCATGACTCGTGAGACTAATGTAACCTAGGCTCTGATAACAACTTGTGACGACCCAAAATCTAACCTTGGTCGTGATGGCGCCTATCATGTTACAAGGAAAACCTATTCCCAAAATATTACTACTAATTTGACAATAAGAATTTAATAAAACATTTTCAAAAATTTGATTCCCGATAAACTAAACCAACTCTAAATATAAATAATATAAAATACAGAAACGAGTCCCAAATATCGGGGTGTCACTAAGTCATGAGCGTCTAAAACTATAAATAAAGATATATAAATTGTCTAACAGTCTAAAAGAAGAAATGATAAAAGGAGTAACAATGTCCTGCAGACGCTAGCAGCTACCTTGCAGTCTCCAATTAAAGCCGGCCTGAACTCAATGATCGCCACGCTCTAACTCACCTGGATCTGCACATAAAATGCAGGGTGTAGTATGAGTATAACCATTACAATAAAAAGAACTTTTAGTGGTAATTAATTAGAGGCAATAAGCTAATGGCCAGTAAATAATTCCAAAAAGCCGAATACTAGTGGCAATTGTGAATTAGCCGCTATTGGTTACCTTTTTACTGGCGATAACTATGAATAACCACCAAAAGAAATTTTTTGAAAGTTGCCAGTATTATTTTAGCTTTCCCTCTATTTTTTCACTAAAATAACCTATTCCCTCTATTTCTAATCAACAAATAAGTTAAAAAAAATTGAAAAATATTTAAAAAATACAAATGAAGTTTATCATCGCCGCTACCCTCTTCTCGTTATAGTTAACCACCATCCCAAAGTAACTTTTTTCTGCCATCGTGCCTTCTCTGTCTCACCGTCGATCGTCACCATCCATCCCTAGGTAAAGATTTTCATCGCCGCTTCTGAGCCACCTTTTCACCATTGCTGCTACCATCTAATGGTAAGACAACTTATCTTCATTTTAACTTTATTGAGATGATTAGGATTGTCTAGTACGTATGAAGAAGATGATGATTGTTCTCCCACATATCCAATATCTTATTTTTGCAATTAACCCTAATATTTAAACTGTAAATTATCGAGGGTAATTGAATTACTCCTTATTACTTGCAGTGGGTTATTAATTGAAGATTAGGGAACTAAGAATATGAATTTAGAGAGAGGAGCGAGAGAATAGAAAGAAAAAGAGTTTGTGTTAAAGATGGGATCTTTATAGTGAATCCTCTATACAAGAAGTATATTCTAAAATATATAGGATTATCTTATAAACATAGTATGCCTATTTTTTTCATTTAAGAGAGCTAGGTCTCACCTTTCTTTAGACGTATGATTGGTATTATAGTTTTACTGGGTCTATCATGATTGGAATGAAAGTTAAAAAAAGAAATTAGGTGTAAGTTGATATTAATTCTCGTAAGTAGATATATTTAGATAATTCTGCTTTAACTTGGATTAAGAATCGAAAAATGAGGAAAACTGCACCATGAAGATATGAGCAGATTCTTTCAAAGTATAGTAAACTTGGCTAACCAATATTATACCTCCAAATATTTGAAAATAATTAAACTCTCCATTCATGTAAAAGTTTTATATGTGTCTATGAAGTAGTGATACTGTTAAAATATAATAGACAGCGAAAACAAGAAAAGAAATATTACAAATAGAGTTGCTTAAAACAACATCATATTAAAAGCACATAGAGATTGAAGAAAAGGGGATAGAATACAACACAACTCACATGTATTGATTATGTGCTTCTTTCTCTACTTAAATCACTTAGTTTTTATTTTATTTTAAGTTGGAATAAATCTTAATGCCTACTTTTTAGTTTATTTTTCAGATTTCTTGTAACTAGGTCCAACAATACAAATAACAGTTTATACATAGCAAAATATGCTAAAGTAAGTTGCAGCGCAACACCCGTACTTAATTTATGAAGGTGTTCCATCCACATATGACAAAAGAGAATGATCATTTCTGATGCACTTAATATTAGTCTACACATAGTATTATTTTTTTTATACGAATATAGTACCCTCTTCTTGTCTAGGATATTGAGGCTCGAGAAAGGACATACATATTGTTTTGGGAAAGTTTTCATCAAAGGTTGGATGGAATCATTATGATAGAATCAAGGTAAGTTTTTTGTATCTTGTTTATGACCTACCCTACATTCATTCTCTCTAGTTAGTTATGGTATTACTTCACATTTGGAATCAATGGAATAACATGTAGCAGTTGATCGCTATTTCTTGTTAAATAAAGTCTTTGACTTCATTTTCATGTATTGTTTACCAATATAAAAATTTAATTTTCTGCTCCAAGTATCATATGTAGTTCCTTTTCTTTGTGATTAGCCTTTACTCTTGCAACAATGAGCTCGGGCTCCTTCTTCTGTAATTTTTATGAGATGAATTTTCATACTTGTTCCTACAATTAGAATTGAAGTCTTAATTTTTTGTTAGAATATCTGACTATCGACGGTAGTTTCTCACTTATTTGTGATAACCACAGAATCTTGAGAATAAAAGAGCCCAAAACATATGATAGGAGAAGATAGTTAGCAAAACAAATAGTACAAGTGTCGGGATGCCGTTTTAAAGTAACAATTTCTTCTTCGTTTCATATTTAAATGTATATTTTGCTAATCTTTGTTTTTGAAATTATTGAGAACTCATAGGAAGCCAATAGTATCAACTATGCAAAATATGTTCTTTGTGTTGCTAATAATTACTACCTTATGTTTAGAAACGGTAAAAATTATTGTGTTGTTAGTGGTCTTTATATCTCTTTACGCTAGTCTTAACGATTAGTCTATTTTTCTTAAACTACATTAAGTAGGAAGATTCCTGTTTTAACTTAGTTGAAATTACAATACTTGAACTGCCAAATATTTTTGTTTAGTTACCAACTGGTTGGAAGCATTAGGGACTTTCGAAATGGCATCTTACGAGATTTGGTAATCCTAATTCTAAAGACAGTAATCAAACCTTAAGTATGTAGATTATTATGAACGAGAAGATATTTAGGCTACTCCACACATCTAAACTTTAATATCTTGATTGTACTCGTGCACCTTCACCGCCAAAAGAGACCATCAACAATATTTTTTTAGATCCACTATCAGAAATTTTTTCTAGAATCTTTTTGTAAAACTTTAAGTCTTAATCATGTGAGAACCACCTAATTTTTTGGCAGGTCTTTGGTTTTACATATTTCTCTGGGCTACTTTTTTTTTCTAAAAAGAAACGCGAATATGACCATTCTAGTAGACAAAAATAGCAAGTGCTCCATATATTTGTGCTATCTACTTGTTGGATTGGTAGTGTTAAGAACAAATAGACTTGAGAAATTAAATCTGCAATCCCAATAAAAAATATTGGGACCTTTTAGAACATGCTCGTGTAAGGTTGTTTGGCAAATATTCATGTATTTATGAAGTTGATTCTGAGCCTATGCTACTTTGAGATCTTCAAGTAAGCATCTAGTTTTTGAGAAAAAACCATTAACAATAAACTTCTTGTACATTTGATTTTGATGGAATTTCGTAGTAGCAATTCCTTCATACGCTAGTATATATGTATGCAAACACCAGACAGTTATTTTTCTGACATGTGGTTATTTATTTATATTTATTTTATTTGTCATTTCAGGTCATACATTATAGTGGTCAAAATCTTCGCTCATGGCAGATTACATTATGATCAAGAGTTGGAGAATTTTTCTATGTCACTTATTGTATATAGGTACTTGATAAAATAACTTATTAGATGCAAAATGACAGTAGGTGTTAGATTTAAATAGGTTAGTATTTTGTTATGTTGTTAACACTTCCAATTTTTGAATTAATAATTTCGGTTGTTGCAGATTAATGAAGTGCATTAAGATCTTTGAAGAGAATGTTCATTATTAATGTTAATAAAAATACCAGGCAGTAACTAACAATGATGGAAAAACTCTTTCTTCATAGTTAGTGGCAATAAGAAAAGTTTATAAAAAGTCATTAGTATAGCAATTATATAAACTTTTATCGACAATAATAAAAGCTATTAAATAAATGAATAAAAATGGATTTCAAGTATAGCTTTACTGGCTATTATATTTGCTTCCAAAAGGTTTTTTTACCGGTTATTAAATTTATATTTAGCGGTAATAATAAAAGCTGCAAAATGTAGGGCCTATGCAATTTTTTGGGTGTTTTAGTGTCCATTATAATTTCCAATAATATTTGACACTAAAACTAAAGGACCTTTACCGGCCAAAACATGGCCCTTTACCAGCATTTAGACAAATGGTCGCTAAAGCCTTTGCCGACGCTAGCTTCAATGGCTAATAACTAATTGCCGAAAAATATTTTTGCGGCCATTTCTATTGCCGCTATAAAGAATTTTAATTGCCGCTAAAAGTCCTTTTTGTTGTAGACCACCTCAGTAGTAACAGAAATAACTAAGGAACTGAGTAGTAGTGACGAGCTGAGCAAAATAGTCCAATTATTTATTTTCATAATTTACAATAAACATGAATAAACAGGTAAATTTCATAAAACTAAAAAATACCACAAAGAAATTAATAGGTAAGTGCAGAAACAGCAAAAGTAAATGCAACCTCACAGCAATTTCACTCAGCACTCGCAGTCAACACGCCATACTCAACACTCAACACTCTGCGCTCACTGGGGGTATGTAAAGACTCCGAAGGGGCTCCCAAAGCCAGAGCGCTAAGCACGGACAACTCATGTACCATCATATCAATACCTGGACCTGCACGATCAACTCACGTGTTACGCGGACAACTCACGCAATATGGGCCGAGGTTACAACAATCATGTTAGACTAAGAAGAGCCTTGGGTTCCAGTCCCTTGGACGGTGATCACCAAAAGGAATTACTGAATAACTTAGAAAGATGGATATTACTATCAATACCTAGACCCGCACGATCAACTCACGTGCTACGCAGACAACTCAGGCGCTATGGTATTAATATCCTCACAACCAAGCCCTCGGTCTCACTCAATCATGTACCTCACTAGCCTCACAATCATCAATAAAAAAAGGGACACAACTCACATCAAGTATCACAATATATTAGTAAATAATAGAGACTAAGGAAAACATGTACAATAATTTCTATGACTGAGTACAAATAATATGTGCATGAATAAAGCCTAAGCATGATCTCTAACATGAAGACAGACAAGTTCAACAACAAGTAACTACGTAAATACAAATGATGGTCATGAGGCCTCACGAGATGGGCCAAGTCTCCATCCCTCGAGGTATACACCCACACGCCCGTCACCTAGCGTGGGTATCACCTCCAAATAGTCACACGATATCAAATTCTCCGAAATCTTAAAGCTAGTTAAAACTGTTAGTTACCTTAACAGCGCAAAATCCTACCCTGGGATGCCCTCGTCCCTCGCCTTGATCTCCAAAATCTCCGAATCTATCAACAATATTGAATAACAAGTCCTAATTAGTGTAGGTGGATAATTTTCATAATCGCAGGGACAAGTCAAAATTCAAAGTCAATCTCCAGTTCAATTAACAAATAATTTGTACACAAACGAGGTCAATAGCGTTAATTCAAACAGTACCGTAACAATAGCTTTAGATGAACTTATACAATATAATTGTTTCACTTTATTGCCATCATCATTACTACAATCACTATGTAAAATACTAATTAAAGATGTCCATTTTTTCAATCGAAATAAGCACATAAATTATATTTGAATAGGCAAACCAAAGAGAACTGAAAAGTTAACTCTCCATCAACATGGTCAAATCCCCCGAAAAAATAATAATAATAATTACGAGTTCCAAAAAAATCGTAGAGTTCTAATCTATAATGAAGTTTCAATCTAGATATTAATTTATAGGTCAAATCTCAATTTTCTTAAATTTCAAGTGTAGAACAAAATCCCAATGTTCTATACCTCAAATATTAAAATTTCTGGTTTAAAATATATCGTAATATCACAATACATGCTCACTGTTCAATATATATGATAAATGATAAATACCAACAGAAATAATCATGAAGGATATATAACCTGTATTGCAAATTTTCTCCATTGCTACAGTGAAGCAGACGGTGTTACTGCCATATAATTGCTACTAAGTGAGTGAGAAAGGCTAAACCAAATTACGACTTCGAATTTTCTCTGTCAATCCAACCCAAAGCCAGCCGCCACTTAGTACTATAGATATTTAGGTTGTAGTTAATTTATTACTAAGGGTGAATAACTTAAAGAAGACAGAAGTTATCACGGCTCAATTCCCAAACCCGGCCGTAATGGCGCCTCTCGTGAAGACACGGCCAGCCAGAACAACGCAAATACCTCTTTTAATAATTAATTAACATTATCAAATCCTAAACACATGTAAAACAATTATAAATGTAGAAACAGTGACAATAGCAAAGGAAACCATCCCGACACAGCCCAAACCGGGGTGTCACAAGTCATGAGCTACTACAGAGTTTGCTATAAGTTTACAGAGTATAATATCCGATACAATAGTATGAAGAAAACATAAATGATATAAGATAGGGAAGACAAGGGGCAACAGACATCAACAGCTACCTCGTAACTCCAACTCGCTGCCTGGTCTAGAAGGAATCAGTGCTCAGGTGCGGACTCTTCTATGCCTGAATCTGCACATAGGGTGTAGGGAGTAATGTGAGTACTCCGACCCAGTGAGTAATAATAATAAATAATATTTGAAGTCATGAAAACACATAAGTTCACAAGGCAATTCTATAACATGCAGTAAATCACTTAAAGCAGTAAAACGGTAAAGAGTCAAATGAAATCTCCTTTTTAAAAACAGGAAAATCAGGTAAAACGACAAGTAAATAGTGAGTAGAAATCTGCCCCTCGGGCCCAGTATCAATAGCTCAGAACAGTATCAGCCTCTCGGGCTCAGTATCAGTCACTCAGCATAAATTCAGGCCCTCGGGCTCACTCTCAGTCACTCAGCATAATATTAGCCCACCGGGATCACTCTCAGATCATATGGGTACCCGCACTCACTGTGGGTGTGCAGACTCCGGAGGGGCCCCTTACGGCCCAAGAGTTATATCAACATAAGGCCTGAAAGCCTTCTCACATCACTCATAAGGCCTGAAAGCCTACTCACATCACTCACAAGGCATGAAAGCCTCCTCACGTCACTCAAGCCACCTCGTGGCATATAAATGTATCTCAGGCCCTCGGCCTCATATCACTCAGCATATCCTCACATATGGACCTCGGCCTCACTCAGTCCAGAAAACATCATAAGCCCCTCGGGCATTAATAAAATAGTAGTGCTTAGCCCAAACAACAGTGGAAATATCATTTAAGTCTCAAAATTTAATTAAAGTGGCTGAGTTTGTAAAACAGTATAATCAACAGGACTGAGTTCAAGTGGTATATCAAATAGTGAGGAAACAGTGATAAAAATCCACGAAGGATTCAAGTAGTCGGCATGAAGCCCAAAATATGACAATAAGCCCAAATCTTGTTGATAACAAACACATCTCAGTCAAATACGCGGTAAAAATATCAATCGGGACGGACCAAGACACAATCCCCAGTAGTAAACAACCTCGCGCTCGTCATGAGGAGCGTGTTTCACCTCAATATAGCACTAAGTTGTGCAAATCCAGGGTTTGAAACCCTTGGGATATCATCTACTATCATTACTCACCTAAAGCCAGCCAAAATTCTAGCTCGTTATGCCCTTGCCTCGCAAATCGGCCTCTTAGCGCGTCGAATCTGACCAAAACCACAACGAATACGTCACCCAATCGAAAAGAATTAAAAAACATCGAAAATCACAAAATTTGCAAAACCTGAGCCCCGGATCCACTTCTCGAATTTCAGAAAACTTTACATCAACGGATTCCTTATCTCGCCACGAGGCCATACATACCAAGAAATCCCAAATCCGAGCTTAAATGACCCATCAAAACCCAATTTGAAATATCAAAACTCAAGCCCTAGTTCTTCCCCCTTTTTGATAAGATACGGATAATGAAGTATAAAAAAGCTAAAAATGGGGAAAACAAAGCGGTAACTCATGTGACAACGGGCCGGGTCGTCATATCCTCCCCAACTAAAACAAACGCTCGTCCTCGAGCAGGTCAAGAAACATACCTGAAGTCTCAAACAGGTGAGGATATCTGCTTCGCAAATCCCGCTCGGTCTCCCAAGTAGCCTCCTCCAAGGGCCAACCTCTCCACTGCACCTTCACCGACGCAACATCTTTTGACCTCAACTTCCGAACCTGATGATCCAAAATGGCTGATGGCTCTATATCATATGTCAAATCACCATCCAGCTGAACCGTGCTAAAGTCCAATACATGGGACGGGTCCCCAACATGCTTCCGGAGCATAGAAATATAAAATACCGGAAGCACGCCCGACAAGCTGGGTGTTAAGTCAAGCTCATAAGCGACCTCCCCAATCCTCCTAAGTACCTCAAAAGGCCCAATAAACCCCGGAGTCAACTTCCCTTTCTTTCCAAACCGCATAACACCCTTCATGGGCGAAACCTTAAGCAAGACCTTCTCACCAACCATATAAGACACATCTCAAACCTTCCGGTCTGCACAACTCTTCTGACGCGACTGTGCTATATGAAGCCTCTCCTTAATCAGCTTCACCTTCTCCAAGGCATCCTGAACTAACTATGTCCCCAATAGCCTAGCCTCACTGGGCTCGAACCAACCAACTGGAGATCTACACTGCCTCCCATACAATGCCTCATACGGAGCCATCTGAATGCTCGATTGATAACTGTTGTTGTAGGCAAACTCTGCCAGCGGCAAAAAATTATCCCAAGAACCTCCAAAATCAATAACACAAGAACGCAACATGTCCTCCAATATCTGAATAGTACGCTCGGACTGCCCGTCTGTCTGAGGATGAAACGTTGTGCTCAACTCTACCTGCGTACCCAACTCTCGCTGAAATGTCCTCTAGAACTGAGAAGTAAACTGAGTACCTCTATCTGATATATTAGACATTAGAACACCATGCAATCGAACAATCTCCAGGATAAAGATCCCTGCCAGCCGCTCCGAAGAATAGGTAGTACATACCGGAATGAAGTGCACGGACTTGGTCAGCCGATCTACAGCCACCCAAATCGAATAGAACTTCTTCAAAGTCCAAGGAAGACCACTCACAAAATCCATAGTGACTCTCTCCCACTTCCACTCTGAAATAATCATCCGCTAAAGTATGCCACCCGGTCTTTGATGCTCATATTTTACCTGCTAACAGTTGAGACACCGAGCCACAAATCCTACAATGTCTTTCTTCATTCTTCTCCACCAATTGTGCTGCCTCAAATCCTGGTACATCTTCGCGGCACCTGGATGAATGGAATACCGCGAGCTATGGGCCTCCTCCAATATCAACTCCCGAAGCCTATCCACATTGGGCACACAAATCCTGCCCTGCATCCTCAACACACCATCCTCACCAATGGACACATCTCTGGCATCATCATGCTAGACTCTGTCCTTAAGGACAAGCAAATGCGGATCATCATACCGGCGCTCTCTGATGCGATCATATAAGGAAGACCGAGAAACCACACAAGCCAACACCCGACTAGGCTCTGAATATCTAGTCTCACCAACCGATTAGCCAAGGCCTGCACATCAACTGCAAAGGGCCTCTCCCCAACTAGAATGTATGCCAAACTCCCCATACTAACTGCCTTTCGGCTCAAAGCATCGGCCACTACATTGGCCTTCCCTGGGTGATATAGAATGGTAATATCATAATCCTTAAGTAACTCTAGCCACCTCCGCTGCCTCAAATTAAGATCCTTTTGCTTGAAAAAATGCTGAAGACTGTGATGATCGGTGAATACCTCACAAGATACGCCATACAAGTAGTGCCTCCAAATATTCAGAGCGTGAACTATAGCAGCCAACTCCAAATCATGAACAGGGTAGTTCTTCTCTTAGGGCTTCAACTGACGAGAAGCATAAGCAATAACTCTACCCTCCTGCATCAATACACAACCAATCCTAACTGTAGAAGCATCACAATATACAGTGTATAAACCTGAAGATGATGGCAAAACCAACACTGGAGTTGTGGTCAAAGCTATATTGAGCTTCTGAAAGCTCTCCTCGCACTCGTCCGACCATACAAATGGAGCACCCTTCTGAGTCATCTTTGTCAAGGGCGATGCAATAGAGGAAAATCCCTGAACAAACTGGCGATAATAACTTGCCAAACCAAGGAAACTACAAATCTCTATGGCTGAGTTCGGTCTAGGCCAACTCTAAACCACCTTTATCTTCTTCGAGTCGACCTGAATACCCTCGCTGGACACCACGTGCCCCAAGAAAGCCATTAAACCGAGCCAGAACTCACACTTGGAGAACTTTGCATAAAGCTTCTCCTCCCTCAATCTCTGTAATACAACTCGCAAATGTTGTGCGTGCTCCTCCTGACTACGCAAGTACACCAGAATATCATCAATAAAAACAATAACGAATGAGTCTAGATAAGGCCGAAATACACCGTTCATCAAATGCATGAACGCTGTTGGGGCATTAGTCAGCCCAAAAGACATAACGAGAAACTCATAGTGCCCATATCTAGTCCTGAAAGTAGTCTTAATAATATTTGAATCCCTGATCTTCAACCGGTGATAGCCCGAACGGAGATCGGTCTTGGAGAACACCCTCGCTCCCTGAAGCTGGTCAAATAAATCATCAATGGGAGGTAGGGGAGACTTGTTCTTCACTGTTACTTTGTTCAATTGCCTGTAGTCAATGCATATTCTCATGGTACCATCCTTCTTCATCATAAATAGAACCGGTGCACCCCACGGTGACATACTAGGCCGAATGAACCCCTTATCTAGGAGTTCCTGAAGCTGATCCTTCAATTCTTTCAACTCCACTGGTGCCATACGATATGGCAAAATGGAAATGGGTTGAGTGCCCGGCACCAGGTCAATACCAAAATCAATGTCCTTGTCCGGAGGCATGCCCGGTAGGTCTGCAAGAAATACATCGGGAAACTCCCTCACAATTGGTACAGAATCAATGCTAGGAGTCGCGACTCCAACATCCCTCACAAACGCCAAATATGAAAGGTAACCCTTCCAAACCATACGATAGGCCTTTAAGAATGAAATCATCCTGCTAGGAACATAATCAGTCACACCATGCCACTCGATCCTCGGTACACCCGGTATAGCCAAAGTGACTATCTTAGCATGACATTCTAGAATAGCATGACACGGATATAACCAGTCTATGCCCAAAATAATATCAAAATCCACCATTCTCAATAGCAGTAGGTCAACTCAGGTCTCCAGACCCCTAATAGTCACCAAACATAACTGGTACACATGGTCTACAATAATAGTATCGCCCACCGGGGTAGATACATGAACAGGTAAAGCAAGACACCCTCGGGACGTATCCAAATAATGAGCAAAATATGAGAACACATAAGAATAGGTGAAACCGGGATCAAATAAGACTGAGGCATCTCTGTGGCAGACTGAAATAATACTTATAATGACGGCATCTGAAGCAATGGCATCTGTCTTGCCCTGAAGAGCATAAAAACGAGCCTGACCACCGCCTGATTGACCTCCACTTCTAGGGCAACCCTTGGCTGCCTGACCCTCACCCCTAGCTGGCGGAGCAGGTGCTGAAGAAACTGGACTAGAAGACGAGGGTTGACCCCTCTGCTGAGATGAGCTAGCAGTACGACGAGGAGACTGCCTCCACATATGCCCAAACTCTCCACACTCAAAACAACTCACAGGTGCTGGAGAATGGGACTGAAGGGAACCCCTTGGGCCGGAGTGACTAGCTGACGCACTCGGCCTAGAAGAACCCTGAACAGACGGGGCATGAGATGAACTTTATGCTGGAAGAGTGCTGAGTGAAGGCTGACCCTGTTGAGAACTATGATAGCCACGACCTGAAGATGCACCACGATATTCGGGATGAGCCGACTGAGCGGGATTGAAAGAACAACCCCTACCATGCTGGAACTGGCCCCTCGAAGGAGCGTCACTGTAACTGCCAGAACCTCGAGGCCTCTTGGCCTCCCTCTTCTCTTGATCCTGACGGTGAACCCTGAACTCCTGCACTGGTGCAATTGGCTGGGCTGGAGGTGCCTCTGGAGTCTGTAATCCCTACACTACCTGCTCAGGAGTGCAAGCAGTAGGGGTCTAATTGCCTTCCCCAGCCTGCGAAGTAGCTGCTGCTGTGGTGGCTAAAACTGCCTGAGCCAGACCGGTGCAAACTATCAAAATCTTAGCCAAAGTCTCCTGAAGACCCGAAATCATGATGGGCACAGATGGTGCCTGAACTGGTGCTGCTTGAGCCCGATCCTGAGCCGGGGCAACTAGTGGATCAACAGGCGCTGCCTCTATTGCCCCTGCTCCCCTGCATTGACGACCACTACCGCGTCCACTGCCCCTGCTCCCCTGCCTCTTCCATGAAGCCCAAAATATAGAAATAAGCCTAATTCTTGTTGATAACAAACACATCTCAGTCAAATACGCGGTAAAAATATCAATCGGGACTGACCAAGTCACAATCCCCAGTAGTAAATAACCCCGCGCTCGTCATAAGGCGCATGTTTCACCTCAATATACAACTATGTTGTGCAGATCCGGGGTTTCAAACCCTCAGGATATCATTTACTATCATTACTCACCTCAAGCCGGCCAAAATCCTAGCTCACTATGCCCTTGCCTCATAAATCAGCTTCCTCACACGTCGAATCTGACCAAAACCACAACGAATATGTCACAATAGGCTAAGGGATCATAACCCAGTCGAAAAGAATAGAAAAACATCAAAAATCACAAAATTTGCAAAACCCGAACCCCGACCTCACTTCTCGAATTCTAGAAAATTTTATATCAATAGATTCCTTAACTCGCCACGAGTCCATACATACCAAGAAGTCTCAAATCCGAGCTCAAATGACCCATCAAAACCCAATTTGAAATATCAAAACTCAAGCCCAAGTTCTTCCCCCTTTTTGATAAATTTTCATGAATTTCTAGGTTGATTATACAATTAAATCATGTTTTTATGTCATACAACTCACCTCCAATCAATCCCAGTCGAAATCCCCTTCAATTCCCGACCAAAAGCTCTCAAGGATGCTCAAAAATGGTGGAAAAATAACTTAGCTCGCGGATTAAAATGAATTTAAAAACCCTTCTGTCAGCCAAGATTTCCTTCTATGCGATCGCAGCCCCAGGCTTGTGATTGCGATGCAAAAAAATTTCACCTCTAAATTTAACACTATGCGATCGCAACCAAGCCTATGCGATCGTGAAGCTTTGTTATCCAAACCTATGCGAACACGTTCCACTAGATGCGATAGCGAAGAACAAAGTAGTTGGGTCCCCTGATCCTCCTATGCAATCGCGGACCTCTTCATGCGAACGCAGAGCTTCACTTAGTAACCCTATGTGATTGCGACCATCTTAATGCGATCGCATTGAACAAACTCCTGCCCGCGATCGCAATGAACAAAATCTCTACAACAAAATGGCTGGAAAATCTGCAACTTTCAAATACCAAACTTGGTCCGATTGACCATCCGAAATCACCCCGAGGCCCCCGGGACCTCAACCAAAAGTGTCAATCCATCCTAAAACATCATTTGAACTTGCCCCAATCATCAAAACACCTCAACCAACACCAAAACCATCAAATTACATCGGATTCAAGCCTAAGTTCTTCTAAAACTCCCAAAACTCGCATTTGATCAAAAACCTAACCAAATTACCTCCGAATGACCTGAAATTTTGCACACACATCCCAAATCACCTAACAAAGCTATAATAACTCTCAAAATTCTATTTTGACCCTCGGATCAAAATCTCACCCATCAACCGGAATTCGTCAAAATACTAACTTTGCCAATTCAAGCCTAATTCTACACCGGACCTCTAAAATTAATTCCGATCATGCTCCTAAGTCACAAATCATCCCTTGGAGCTAATCAAATAATCGGAAATCACATCTGAGCCTTCTAACTCATAAGTCAACATCCTGTTGACTTTTTCAAACCAAACCTTCCTTAAAGAGACTAAGTGCCTCATTTCCTACCAAAACCTCTTCGAACCAACTCAATCACATAAGATAGGGATAATGAAGCATAAAGAAGCTAAAAACGGGGAAAACAAAGCGGTAACTCACGTGACGACGGGCCGGGTCATCACAAAAGTCCATTATTCTATGGGAATAGACACGTTCGTTTCTCTTTACTAATGACAAACTTAAGTCTAATTTTTAATTATTATTATTATTATTATTATTATTCCACCACCGACCAAAATCACCAAATTTCCAACTTTCGCTAATTCAAGGCCAATTATACCACGGACGTCCAAATTACATTCTTGACACACCCCTAAGTCTAAAATCACCCAAAGAAGCTAATTGAATCATAAAAATCCAAATTCGAATTTGTTTACTCATAAGTCAACTTCTGGTTGACTTTTCTAACTTAGCTTTCTAGCTAAGAGACTAAGTGATCATTTCACTCTAAAACTACTCTGAAACCAAACCTATCAACTTGATACAACTCAACACAGCTGAACAACACTTTAAGAAGCAGAAATTGCAAAAATGGGACTATAACTCTGAGAACGACTGACCAGGTCGTTACATACTTACTGGGCACTGCCTTGGTGTGCTTATACTACACTTCTATACATATTTGTGTACAGATACATGTGTATTGATAGTGGTTGTGTGGGTCGTTGTGGTGGAGACTTAAGGTAAACCTACTACAGCATTCGCAAGTCTCGGAGTCACCTTCATTTGTATTTATTTCCATTGGCTCTTTATTCAAGGGCAGTGACATATTATTTTGTGTAATTACTCTTAAATGGGCTAGTGACTTATACTACCGGTTTTGGGAATCTTGATTTATTCAGAGTTAGTTAATTTAAAGTTAATAAGCATCATTGTTATTTCAGTTTATGTTAGGATTACCTAGTTTAGAAACTAGGTGCCATCACGACTCCTTCGGAGAGATTTTTGGATCGTGACAAGTTGGTATCAGAACTCTAGGTTCATGAGTGCTACGGGTCACAAGCAGGTTTAGTAGAGTCTTACGAATTGGTACAGAGACAGTTGTACTTATCTTCGAGAGGCTACAGAACTGTTAGAAAATTTTGCTTCTTTCATTCCTTATCGTGCAATATTGATTCAGCTCAAGGTATATAACGTATGTTCCTTTACATCAACTCGTGTATAGTATTATGCTCTCAACTTTCACCATGTGCTAGTGGTTCGTGATGCTACAGACAGGCTATGAAGGAGTCAGGGATATTGTCTCAACGTGTTGTTCAGACTGAAGATCCAGGGGTATTGAGAGACTATTCAGTTGATCATATGAAGGTGCAGTAGTTTCTGACATCTGGTTGATGAGTGCGAGCTGGGAAGGTTTAATTGGTTGACTAGTCATCGCAATTTTTGGCAAGGTCACGAGGTGGATGTTGATTGGGAGTAGTTAGTTGTATTGGAGTACCTTGTGAATTATGTTGTGCGAACTGTGAAGAGTAGTTTTGTAGATTATCAAACGTTGTTTTCCATAGCTTTGTGCCAAATGAAGGAGTCCAATGGCGGCATTCAGATTGCCGAGTCAGACTTATATCAGTTTGGGCTGGAGGCATGTATATATGTAATATTGGTGGATTCCCGGATGTTGCATTTGACCAAGGATCGATATTTTGAATGAGATGATATTGAGGCTTGCAATATTTTTACGTCAGCAATGGATCTACATTTCAGCATCAGAGCGATTCGGATTAGCAACTTCAGATTCATAGAAGATCTATTTAGCATAGGTGCCGTTGTTGTGGCAGGACGGGATGCTTCAAAGGAAATGTAGTGATTTATGAGCTTCTATCTACGTGGTTCGTGTTGGTATTATCTGTATTTGGGACTTTGATTGGGATTATTGCATATTGACTATCTGAAGAAATGAGTCAGTTCAGTAGTATTGGGTTAGCATAGCAATGGAAGTAAATGGTCCTTTTGAATGAGAATTCTCTACTGGCACTTGTGTAAGCACTCTTGTATTGGAAGATTTATGTAACTCGATCAATTTGGGGAGGTCCAGTCCCGATGGCTTAGTTGCATGCGGGCAGATCTCGAAGGGTTCTCGATGGTTTGACTACGGCTTGAGTTGGGTGTTTTCTATGGGCATAAAGAACATGTGGTACATTGCAATATTCTCCTGAATCAGTATCTGAAATTAAGAGAGAGTTGTCATTATTGGCTATCATATGTGAAGAGTGTGTATTCAAGAAAGGACTTTGGGGTTTGGTTTGCGGGCGTGTGGTTGGTAGCATGGTGATTACTGGGTTTGAGGCCTTCAAGGTTCATGTTTTGTTACGCGGTCAGAAACTCTATACGAGTCCTTTAGAAGAACGATAGGGTCTGAGTGATGTATCAGCCATTTGATTTGCGTAGTTGAGTTCGGGTATGGAAATTTTGGTATTCCTAAGGTTTGGGGTTAGATGCCCTTATATATGGACTATTTCCTGTTTGCGGATTTTAAGAAATGTTGAGAATAGGATGATTAATAGCATGTATTATTGGCGAGTTGTCGTGGATCCTTTTGAAGCATATTTATATAATTGGGAAGGATCAAGATTTGGTTGAGGCAATGTGAAAGCTCAATGAGAATATGTATCTTGTATCAGGGTAAGTTTGTGTGCTCCTGTGAGGTTGCCATTTTGGTTATATTATCAGGCAGCATGGATATTATTTGTGCCTCTGGCCTATGTTATGTGCTGCTCTCTTATGTTGTGATGAGCTGTGAGGCGGTTTGATTATTCTCCACGCATGTTGTAATTCTGTCCAGGCCTTATGGCGATGTGGGTGAGATAGCCCTCGTGATGTTAATTGCTCATTGCACCTCAGCTGTACATGTTTCTTTTTTGTCTAATTACTTCTATTCCCTTTTTCCCGTAGTTTTATTTGTGCACTCTGTTGTACTTGATATCAGTTTTCATATGATCAGTGAGCCCGAGCATTTTGGCTCGACGAGTATTTGGGGAGCGGGCTGCACGCCGCAGCAGATGTTATGTGGTACACTGGCTTGATGAGTATTTGGGAGTGGGCTGCACGCCGCAGCGGATGTTATATGAGATACCATTTCCTTGTGTTTATTTGGGGTTCTCCTTTTCCTCTGTGGATCAATTTGATGAAAACTATATTTCGTTGTTGCACATCTTACACTTGTTAGGAAATTCTTCTACCTTGTTTTTCCTTACTTGTGCTACGTAATTGAGTTATTGTTGGTTCAGTGTACGAGCTGTGTAGTGTGAGAATTTGTGTGTTTCCATGATGAGTCATCGGTTGGGCTGCTTGTATTGGTCGAGATGTGGTTCTTAGACCTGAGAGTGGTACTATGGTATTGGGAGTGAGGAGTATTTGGAAGTATATGGGTATTTCTGCTAAGATTTGGTTAATGGCCCTGGCGGGCGAGAGGGTTTCTTGACTTGTTGAATTCATAGGTGGCTATGAGTTCCCGCATGTTTATTTATCATGGACAGTGATGTGGAGGTCCCGAATAAGGTTATATACAATGTGAACTGTGTTGCCGGCATCCAGGGTATTATTTGAACAACTATTGTGGTCAGAGGATATTGCTTCGGGCATTGAGTTGTGTGGAGCAGCATGTGATTGTATTCAGGATTGGAATTTTCGGCTTCATTCAGCTTGTTTGGGTGTGTTCAATTCGGGCCCTGTGATGAAATCCAGATGTTGAATTTTTGGTCATGTTCTAAGGATATGGGCTAAGGAGGAGATGAGATCTTCAGCTAAAATTGCATTGTCACTTCTGCTTAGGTTAGGTGATGCATAATCACCCCCCGACTGTATGTATAGTGAGCTCATGCAGTGGTTCGATGGCTTTAGAACAACTCCGGGCACGTTCGAGGACGAACGTATGTTTAAGTGGAGGAGGATGTAACGACACGACTGGTCGTTTTGAGCAATTGTGCCTGATTCGGTAGTTTGAGCTCTCGAGAAACTTCATATTATGCATATCGACTTGTGTGCATGGTTGGACTCAGTTTCCGAATCAATCAGAGCTGAACTAGAATAAGGAACCTAATTTTTGAAGTTTAAACAGTTAAAATTTGATTGAAATTGGACTTTTGAGTAAATGGCCCCGAAATGGGTCATGGTTGATCCCAATAGCTTTGTATGGTGATTTTGGACTTAGGCGCGTGTTCGGATTCAGATTTGGATGTCCATAGGGTAAATTGAGGCATTTCGGCAAAAGTTGGAAAAGTTGAAGTATGGAAAATGGAGAAGTTTGACCCAGGGTTGACTTTTGTGATACCGGGGACGGAATGCGATTCCAGGAGTTAAAGCAGCTCCGTCATGTCATTTTGGACTTGTCTGCAAAATTTGGCATCATTCCGGGTTGATTTGATTTGTTTCGGCACAAGTTTTTGAATTTGGATGATTTGGAAGTTCATAGTTCGATTCATGGTGTGATTCGTCGTTTCGGCGTTGTTTGATGTGATTTGAGACCTCGAGCGAGTCCGTATTAGGTTATATGACTTGTTTGTGTGTTTGGATGGGGTCCCGGGGGGCCTCGGGTGTGTTCCGGGTGGGCTACAGGTCATTTTTCCTTGTTTTTGAACTGCTATTTTCTGCTTCTGGTATCCTCTTTCGCGTTCGCGAACAGCCTTTCACGTTCACAAAGCTTTGCTGCTGACCATCTGAAATCCTTTTTCGCATTCGCATTTAGAACATCGTGTTCGCTGAGCTTTGTCTCTCCCTTCATCGCATATGCATCCCCCTCTCGCGTTCGCGTAGTTATGTCGTTCCACTCTTCTCGTTCGCGTACTTGTTCACGCGTTCGTGAAGAGCAGTCCTTGGGCCATCAAATTTCCCTTCTTCGAGTTCACGGACACATTGTCGCGTTCGAGATGAGAAACCTGAGAACCTTCACTTTTTGTTCTTCGCAAACGCAATGTTTCTTCCTCGTTCGCAATGCACAAAACCCTGGGCAGACAGAATATATCCCAAAATCGAGGGTTTCACCATTTTCATCATGGTTTGACTTCTAGAGCTCGGTTCTTGGCAATTTTTGGTGGGTTTTTCATGAAATTCGATTGGATAAGTGTTCTTCCTCTAGAATTAAATATATTTCATGAATTTATCTTTAACTTTATCATTTAAATTGTGTTTTGGGTTGGGGAAAGAGTTGGTTTTTTAAGAAAAAATTCAAAATAAAAAATCATGATTTGAAGGACCAAATGGTATTGGAATCGGATAAATTTTGTATGGTTGAACTCATTTCGGAATGCGTGATCAAAATTTTGTAAAATTTGACAGGTTCCGAGGTGCGGGCCCGGGGGTCGACTTTTTGGGTCGATTTTTATATTTTTATAAAGATTGAAACTTTATTATTCGGAATAGTTCCTTATTTGATATATGTGTGTTTTTGAGTTGTTATAGTTGGATTTGAGCTGTCATGAGGTCTTTTCGCCTGAGAAGTCCATTTTAGAGTACCGAATTGTCGTCTTTGAGTTAACTATCTTGCCTAAACTTGTGTGGGGGACTTCTCCTAAGGAATTGAGTCTTCTATGCTAATTATAGTCCATGCATGCGAGGTGACGAGTGTGTGCTCCGACTTGTTTCCTTATGTTCAAATGTAGGGAGTATTCTGTTATGATTGAGTTTAATAATTGCTTAAATTGTCTCTATATGCTCCATATGATATTGCTAGCTTTCCTTGAATCTCTACGTGTTGCATTGACCCTTAATTGACTTAATTGTAGTGATCGCCTTCCTTATTGTTTTGATACTTGTCACGACCCAAAATCCACTAAGGGTCGTGGTGGCGCCGGACACTGCTGTCGGGCAAGACAACTAAAATACTTAATTAGATTCCAATTAAACAATTTTGAAAACCAAGATTTTCCTTCTTATTTCGTAAATAAAAAAATAGTTGCTTCAATTCAAATTTAATAATAAGCATTTAATACAAAAATATTTCAAAATCATCCCAAAACCCGGTGTCACAAGTGCATGAGAAATTTCTAAGAGATAATTCAATACAACATCCGTCCGGAATACAGCGGACAAAAAGTAAATACAATTTACTGGAAGGAACTATACTAGCTGCGGGCCACCTCGAATAATGCAGCTCACCTAGTCCCCGAATCATCCGTGCTGCTACGCCCAGTAGGCCACTAGAGTTACATACACATGTGCAACAAAAATGCACAGAAGTGTAGTATGAGTACGAAAATAACGTGTACTCAATGAGTATCCCGTATAATCTCAAAGAAGTAGAGACAAGAGGTCGACTTCCACACTTGCTAGAGGTCAAATAATAATATACTAAAAATGTGAGGAAATCATGGATTTATATAGCAGTTCTAACTCACGAAGCCGGAAAACAGGTAAACACCTTTAACAAATAATAAAGGATTTTCCAGGTTTACTTTTCATTATCTTATCAATTTATATCAAGCCATGAAAGGTAATATCAATATTTGAGATTCTCAGGCAACGATATATATCATACGCAAATCATGCCGAGGTCGATGGCCCGCTCCAACAGAAATGTAAATTGTGCACTGCCGAGGGTCGAACGGCTCAAATCATAGATGCATCTATTGCCCCACTCGCGAACTATCCTGCGACGCGTTCAACATAAAATAAACAAACACCCTGCTCGCGAATCATACATGCGACGCAGGTATACGTAGGGATTCATGCTCAAACAGTCAATTAAGAATTTATCAAGGAATATTTATCCAAATAAAGCCAATTCTTCTTTAACAAATTTTAAGAAAATAAAGTTTAATCCTTCTAGAAATTCATTTATTAACTCTATGTGATTTAAGCAATTCAAGATATCAATAAGGTTACAGATATTCTAAATATAGCATGCTTTGAGTCCTAAACTACCCGGACAATAGCATAATAGTAGCTACGCACGGACTCTCGTCACTTCGTGCGTACGTAGCCCCCACAAATAGGAGCACATAACCAATTATTTTGCCTATGGGGACAATTCCCTCTTACAAGGTTAGAAAGGAGACTCACCTTGCTCCGAAGATCCATAACCGACATTCCATGCTTGATGCATCACGCTCCAAATCTAGTCAATGATTGCGCAAATCCATTAATATATGCTCAATTATTCATCACAATCTAATTTATAGCAATTCCTAACCCCGATCGAAAGATTGACAAAAACGCCCTCGAGCCCACGTGCCCGGATTCCAAAATTCTCAAAGATAAAGTTTACCTATGAACTCACGAACTCAAATATATCATTCCTCTTAATTTCATTCCCAAAATCGTGGACAAATTCTAAGAATG
The DNA here is from genome assembly GCA_026770625.1 of Nicotiana glauca. NCBI lineage: Eukaryota > Viridiplantae > Streptophyta > Magnoliopsida > Solanales > Solanaceae > Nicotiana > Nicotiana glauca. Next base: position 97,010 of record MU763432.1, on the reverse strand, counting down.
CTAATTTTCTAGGTTTTCCCTCAAACCCCAAGTTTTCTACAGATTTCATGCTCAAATCCATATATAATTGATGTATTTAACTCTAAATAGGTGGGGGTAAATTACCTTATCATTGATGATGAAAATCCTCTCTTGAAAACCTCCAAGAATCGCCCAAGCCAAGAAAATATGAGAGGAAATGCCCAAAATCCGATTTTTAAGACCCCTCTCTGCCTCCAGCATCTTCCACACCTGCGGTCCTTTGACCAATTCTGCAGTTCCGCAGGTGCGGTCCAAACACCGCTTCTACGGACACGAGACTCCCAGCCCATTTTCGCTTCTGCGAAAAGGCCCACCACTTCTACGGTTCCGTTTTTGCGGTCTTGGGCCGCTTCTGTGGTTCCCCTTCTGCGGATTTTGGGCTGCTTCTGTGGTCCCTTCTCTTGTAGCCCAAACCGCATCTGCGGTTAAATCTCTTGCTTCTGCGGGGCTGCTTCTACGGTCCACTCTCCACAGAAGCGGTTATATTAGCAACCAGACCCCTTTAGCTATCCAAAATTCCAGATTTTGATCCGTTAACCACTCAGAATTCACCCGAGGTCCCCGGGACCTCAACCAAACCTACCAACCAATCCTAAAACACGTTATGAACTTGCTCGAGACCTCAAATCACATCAAACAATACTAAAATCATGAATCGACCTCCAATCCAAACTTAATGAACTTTAGAATTTCAAACTTCTATTTTCGATGTTTAAACCTATCAAATCACGTCCGATTGACCTCAAATTTTATGCACAAGTTATATTCGACATTACAGACCTACTCCAACTTTCGGAATTAGATTCCGACCCCGATATCAAAAAGTCCAATTCCGGTCAAACTTCTCAAAAACCTTCAATTTTCTATCTTTAGCCAAATGATGTCAAAATGACCTACAGATCTCTGAATTCACTTCCGATTACACTCCCAACTCCAGAATCACCATTCAGAGCCATTCCAGACTCAGAATCCCAAACAGGCATTGATAACACTAAAATGCACTTCAAGACAAGCTTATAAAATTTCTTCCAAAATGCTAACTTCCATAATATGCGCCAAAACGCTCCCGGGTCATCCAAAATTTGATCCGGGCATACGCCCAAGTCTGAAATCATCATACAAATATACTGGAACTTTCAGATCCCGATTTCGAGGTCGTTTACTCAAAATTTCAATCCTAGTTAATTCTTTCAACTTTAAGCTTCCGAAATGAGAATTCTCTTTCCAAATCAACTCTGAACTTCCCGAAACTTAATTCTGATCACGCGTACAAGTCATAATACCTGAAATGAAGTTGTTCATAGCATCAGACTACTGAACAATGTGCTAGATCTCAAAACGACCATTCGGGTCGTTACAATACTTCTTGATTACGAGTTCCTCTATGACTTTGTACAAATATGTTACATGTCCGATTGTTGTTATTACCGATGAAGTTATCACGTGCTTGTTATATCTTTCTGTTTAATTAAGGTTTCACTGTGAAGATAATTATCGGTACAAGTTTGGTTATAGCTGATTCCCTTGTCTGAACATATTTAATCCTTACTGTTGGTTCCCCTGCCGGGATGTATTTACTCTTGTTGTTGAATCCCTTGCCGAGATAAGGTTGTTTCCTTATTGTTCCCTTGTCAGGAATCTTTTGTGATTAGTGTTGCTTTGTATACAATATTATTTGGATCGGGTTGCACTCGGTAATAATATTATTTGGATCGGGTTGCATGCCGCAACAATATTATTTGGATCGAGTTGCACGCCGCAATAATATTATTTGGATCGGGTTGCATGCCACAACAATATTATTTGGATCTGGTTGCACGCCGCAACAGTATTATATGATTGGGATCAAGTTGCACGCTACAACAAAAAAGAATAAAAATGAATATTGACTCTTATGGTTAGAACGAGAGTAAAAGCACAAAGGGTTGGTGTCGTGCACTTTCTGCTGCTGTGTTTATTTGTTGTTGTCAATTCAAGTGTTTAAACTGTTTAAATTCCTTTATTGCGGTGATCCTTGTGTTAGAATATATATATATATACACACTCCAATATTTCAAACTTCAATAAATTGTTACAGCTGTAATTCAATTAGTTTCTCAAATATATCCCCTTAAACCATCTGAGGTTGTACTTTTCTTTATAAAAAGGAAGTTCTGCTAAGTTTAAGTTATTCACTCCCTTGTTAAAGGTAATAATTCTTCCGATGTTGTATTTCTAATTAAAAGGGGTACTTTCTTACTCGAATGATTTCTAAAGGCAACTTCATCTTTTTTTCGTCGATTTCCAAATTTATTTAGAAATTGTAATTTAATTTATATTATGTAAATAGGACTTCTTGAACATCTTAAGTGCATTTGTAAGGACATTTTGTATTGTATATCATGTAGATTGTGTTTCTAAGAGTGAGATGGAAAATATGTGGGCACAAGGTGCCATATATGCTGAAAGTTCGAAATCGAGGATCGAAATGACCGAGATGGTGTATTAAACATGATGTGATTGATTGAGTTGGCATTATTTTTATTTATTTAGATACACTCTTACTTGTTTCCATCTCTGTTATGTAAGTGTTGAATTGCTTGGGTTATCTAATTTATTTGGTCTCCGTTTGTTACTATCCGTGTTCTTCTTTTATTGTTTATACTGACGTACTTGGATTTTCTCTCCGTAGTTGATATTACTTCGTTATCTTTATCTTGATATTTTATTATCATATCATGTTCATTTCATTTGACCATTAGGTGTCCTGACTGTTCCTCGTCACTACCCCACCGAGGTTAGTCTTGATAGTTATTGGGCACCGCTGTGGTGTGCTCATACTACACTTTTGTACATATTTGTGTACAGATCCAGGTGGATTGATATTAGTTGTGCGGGTCATCGCGGTAGAGACTCAAGGTAAACCTGCTACAGCGTTCGCAGGTCGTGGAGTCACCTTCATTTGTATTTATTTCCATTGGCTCCTTGTTTCGGGGCAATGACGTATTATTTTGTGTAATTACTCTTAGAAACGCTTGTGACTTGTACTACCGGTTTTGGGAATCTTTATTTATTCAAAGTTAGTTAATTTAAAGTAAATAAGCATCATTTTTATTTTAGTTTATGTTAGGTTTACCTAGTTTAGAGACTAGGTGCCACACGACTCTTTCGAAGGGATTTTTGGATCGTGACACATAATTTCGTTTTCTAACAAGAAATGTTAGAAAACATGCGAGGATAGGATATTATTATTTATATTATATTTTAAAAACTTATTTTTACGTATGAAATTACGTAAATAATTTATATCCATCAAATACCCCCATACTTGAACTTTTGCTCGTCCTCGAGGAAAGAGAATGCTTTAAAGTATATTTTCCAAAATCCATGACTATTGTAGGATAGAAAATTTATACAAAATAAATATCCTCCAATATGGTCAATGCAATTAACCTTTTTAAATTCACCAAATCTTTTACCTTATTTCTGAATTCTACTTTGATCAACAAGAACTTGCAATCTTCTTCCCTTGAATCTTTTAAAATTGATAGATTTAAGATCAATTATTCAGTTAATATCATACTCTTGTCCATAGGTTTGCTCCTTATGTTTTTCTCCACTAATATAGGTCCAACACTGATTTTTAGAATATTTCTAGGACTTTTCTTGGCTTGTAATGTTAGGCTTCAGGCTGGCAGGATAAGGATATTTTTAGAGTGACTTCTTTTTCCCGGCTTGGAGCAAACATTTCTTGGTGCTTGACATTTCCTCCCTTTGATAACACTTTTTTTTTTTTGGTTTTGTCTTCTTTTTTTTTTTTTGTAATATCAAATATCTTATATTCACATAATTTTTTTT
>MU763432.1:60364-90747 GCA_026770625.1 Nicotiana glauca | reverse complement strand
ATATATATATATATATATATATATATATATATATATATATATATATATATATATATATAGACACACACACACACACCAATCTCTGCTCATTTTTTGCTGGAAGATTTCATGACTATATATGTATATATGTAATTACTCTTTTTTTTTGTTTTTTTTTCTTCTTTATAAGAGATCAAGGTATTGAAAAAAATGGGATAAAAGCTCAAAGAAGGGTTCTAATGGAATATTTATATGTATTTGGTTCGAAAATAAGAAGGCTAGAAAATAGTAAATCAAAGAAAGCCTAATTTTATTTTTCAAAAATCAGTGTCACCTACTATTTCACCTTGAGATTTAGAGCGAATTCTAGACAAGTTTATTGATTCTACCTGTTTTGCGATCATAATTGTTCTCAGTTCCAATGATTACCGAAGACAAATATGTTTGCTCCTGCCTTCACAAAATTAAAATCATATACGGAATTTACGTGGTGAAGATGAAAAGAATTAATCATTGGACATATAGTAAAGAATTTATTTTGTTAATTAAAAACCTACAAATAGGATAGAGGAGAGAAAAATAATTATATAAAACGATATAAAGAAAATAGAACTTTATATAAATAAATATATCTATTAATTAGATTCATATATAACATATACTAGAAATGCATCAGAATATACCCCCTCCACACGTGTACCATTTCATCCTCCTGGATAAAACACGTGATAAGAGATATACATATATAAGTATTAATTTAAGGAAAAGAAAAAATTAATACTAATGTATATAAAATAAAATAAAAAAAATTTTGGCTTTCAAATTTACAATCACAGAAGAAAGCTTGAAAAAAACTGTACCTACACATGTTCTATGTGTAATAAACTGACTAATTTAAGACCTTATTAGTCATGTGGTCCTAGTTTAAATATAAACCAAAAATTACCTGAGCCAACATTTGAATTGAATCATTAAATGGTTAACCAACCAGTTACTTAGGCATACCGATTACCATGGAGTTGCTCCTGTGTAAGTGACTCTGTTTTTGTAGAGGCATTCATGAGATGCTCTGGTTGTAAAAGAACCTATGTTAGACTTATAAGACTCCATTGCTTCATCCTCAATGGCTACGGGTATGTCACTATAGCTCTGAGTTTAACGTCGTTAGCTCGACTTATTACCTATGGAATTCATCAGTCTATCAAAGTGACCGATGAATGTTGCTCAAAATGTCCTCCAAAGTACAATTTTAGCCTTTGACCATTTACCTTAAACTTGTCACCTTCATTATTCTGTTGAATTTCAATTGCTCCATATGGAGTAACATTTGTTACATTTTAAGGACCTGTCCACCTTGATTTTAATTTTCCTGGGAATAACCTGAGTCGACTATTGTAAAGAAGCACTTGATCACCAATTTTAAAACCTTTTTGTCGGATCAAATTGTCATACCATTTTTTTATTTTTTTCGTTAAAAAGTTTTGCATTTTCATAGACTTCCAACCTCATTTCTTCCAACTCATTAACCTAAAAAAATCTATTTTTACCAGCAGAGGCTAAGTCAAAGTTTAGTGCTTTTACTGCCCAAAAAGCTGTGTTCTAATCCAACCGACAAATGACAAGCTTTCCCAAAGACTAATCTATTTGGAGATGTTCCAATTGGCGTTTTGAACGTCGTTCGGTATGCCTAGAGTGAATCATCTTATTTTAAAGCCCAGTCTTTTCTTGAGATTCCAACTATTTTTTAAGAGTTCTTTTTAACTTACGGTTGGAAACTTCAACTTGCCCTTGAGTTTGAGCATGATATTGTGTTCCCGTTTTATGAGTCACACCACATTTTGTTAGACAAGCAGAAAATTGTCTATTCATAAAATGAGTCCCTCGGTTAAGGCTGTATTCTGGGCCGGGCCTAGGCCTAAACGGGCCAAACGGGCCGGCCTAAACGGGCCCGGGCTTAGGCGTGCCGGTCTTTGGCGGTCCCAGTCCAAATGGTCCTCGGCTTCACGGGCTCAACGGGTGGAACCGGCCCACGACGGGCCTAAGCCCATATGGTCCCGAGCTAAATAGGTCGGGCCCATATGGGCCTAACGGGCTTTTTCTTTCCGTGCTATTTTTAAAAAAAATTATTTAAGGCAATTTTTTATAAACTATATATGTATATACTAATATAAATTTCTTACACATGGCTATATAAATATATATAGTATATATAATATGTATAGTATGTATATATAATTATATATTAAAGTTTGCAGTTAAAAAGTAAAATAACAAAACAATAGTAAAACTAATATAATGCACAAAGTGAGGGTTAGAAGGAAAACTATAGGGTAAGCACATAACGGTAACCATCTTTGCTAATTCTTCACGATCTTTATTTGGATCGTAATATAAAATACCACCAGTCACAGTGTTAATTCCTGGTTGAACTAGATTTGAACCTGTACTAGGGTTAACCATAGTATCTACACTTGTCCCCTCTAGCTGCGCTTTTATTTGAAATATTTAGCTTTATCTGTAGGATGTGTTTTTATGTGCCTAGTCAAACTACCCGTACCGCTACGATCTCCAGTAAATTTATGTGCCAGCAATCTCCCACAAGTTTTACACTTAGCCTTATTTTGTTCTCTTACTTGAGTAAAAAAATTCCAAACAAGTAATGTTTCGGGGCATTTAGAAAGTTGTCTATTAAAAGTAGGGGTTTCTACAGGTGGGTCGGGCGGAGCATCAGTTGGGTTATTAACAGGACTAGTAGGTGTATCATCTAAATCCGGTTGGGTTTCATCTACATCATCATTTTAAGCATCATTTTCAAAAATAGTTTCATTAGGATAAAGAGCATTCATAATTTCATCATTTAACCGTTGACCTGGTGCAACATCATGGAAAAATTGACTATCGAAAAATTAAAAACAAGGGTTATCACTATCAAGAATAATAGGTGCAGGAGAACGGGTAACAGGTCTGGGTCGGGGAGCCGGGGGAAGGGTAGTAGCTTGGCGACTAGATTTACCAATTTTAGATTTTCCCATACCACCAAATATTTTTTTCAAAGAAAATACCATATTAATTATTATTACGCAAACTTAAACAAATAAAAATATATTCTTAAAACTTAAGAGTTGGAACGAGTTTACCGAATTGACGAACAACTTCTTGAAAATTGAAAATCGTTGAAGACTTGAATACTTCAATTCACCAACTTCACAATTTTTTACGAAATTGCAATAATAAAGTAAGCAATTATAGAAGAGAATTAGATATAGATTGAGAGAGATTGATGAATTTGTGAGTAAAAATGAAAGAATGAGGGGTATTTATAGTAGAGAATTGGAAAAATGTGTAATTATATAAAGTTTGGGGCCCAAATGGCTATTTTTTAAAGTCCCAAACGGCTCTTTTTTGATGGACAACGGCTAGATTTTAAAATTTGACCATTGGTCATTTTTTTTAAAAAAAAAATTTAAATTGTAGTCGTTGAGGCCCATTAGGCCCGGCCCAGCCCCGCCTGCCGGTCCCGGGCTCGTGGGCTAAATGTCCAAGACCGGCCCGCTACGGGCTTGGAGTACCATTTGGGACCGGCCCACTGAGACCGGCCCATTAGGCCTGTTTGGCCCGCGGTCCCGGGCTGGGCCCAGCCCACAGTGCATCCTTACCCTCGATCACTAATGGTGACTCGTGGTATGCCAGATCTGAGAAGCGGCCCCGCAGAAGCGTGAGAGAAGTCGTAGAAGCGGTTGGGAGATAAGGGGAGCAGGGACCGCTTATGCGGTCAGGTATCCGCAAAAGCGGAGTCGCAAAAGCGGTAAGGGCATCGCAGAAGCGTAATGGTTCGAAGGGTCGTGGTCCGTAGATGCGGTCGAGGTTCCGCAGAAGCAGGACCGCATCTACGGAAGGAGCCTCGCAGAAGTGAAAGGGGCTAGGCCAGGGGAAAGCCGCAGGAGCGGCCTATTGACCGCAAATGCGGAACCGCATAAGCGGCAACATTTCCGCAAAAGCGGAAATGACTGGGGCAGTGAGGATGTTTTAAGTTCGGGGTTGAGCTCATTTCAACCCCATTTTTCTTCCATTGGAGTCGATGGGAAGCATCTTGGGGATGCCATTTTCGTCACTTTTCATGAGGTAAGTGATTTATGCTAGCTTTGAGTTAAATACAAGGTTTATACATGGAATTAGGCAGGAAAATTAGTATAAAAATTTGGGGTTTTGGTGGAAAACCTAGAAAATCATATTCTTGAAATTTAGCCATGATTTCGAGTATGGAATTAAGAGAATATTATATATTCGAGTTCCTAAGGTTATGGGTAAACTTTATCTTCGAAAAGTTTTGGATTCCGGGCACGTGGGCTCGAGGGTGCTTTGGTCAACTTTCCAATCGGGGTTAGGAATTGCTATAAATTAGTTGTAAGGAATATTTGAGCATATATTAATGGATTTGCATAACCATTGGCTGGTCTTGGAGCGTGGTGCATCAATTGGAGTCCTCGGAAGAATGTAGAATGCCGGTTGTGGATCTTTGGAGCGAGGTGAGTCTCCTTTATAATCTTGTGAGGGGGAATTTACCCCATAGGTAAAGTAATTGATTATGTGCTCCTATTTGTGGGAGCTACGTACGCACGAGGTGACGAGAGTCCGTGCGTAGCTACTATTATGCTATTGTCTGGGTAGTTAGGACCCAAAAGCATGTTATACGTGGATTAATTGTGAACACATTGGTAGCTTGAATCTCTTAACTCACATCGAATTAGTAAGTAAATTTCGAAAAGAATTAAACTTCATTTCTTAAGTTGTTAAAGGAGAATTGGTTTTATTTGAATAAATATTCCCCGATAAGTTCTTATTTGACTGATTGAGCATGTATTTTATGTGTGCTTACGTCGCATGGATGATTCGCGAGCAGGATATGTGTTTAATTATGGAACGGGCCGAACGCCTCGCTGACAATAGATGCATCTATGGTTCGTGTCGCTCAACCCTCGGCAGTGCACAATTTATATTTCTGTTGGAGCAGGCCGTCGACCTCGGCATGATTTGCGCATGTTTATATGTTACTTGGAAATTTGTAAATGTGGAATTGGCCCTATGTGGCTTGATATAAACTGATAAGATAATAAAGAACAGACTTTAGAAGCCCTTGATTTATTGTTGAAGGTGTTTACCTGTTTGCTGGCTTCACAATCAGAACTTTTATACAAATCCATGATTATTTTTGCACTTATAGAATATTGCTAATTGACCTCTAGTGAGTCTCGAAGTTGGCCATCTCGTCTCTACCCCTTCGGGATTAGGCGGGATACTCACTGAGTACACGTTGATTACGTACTCATACTACACTTCTGTGCATTTTTGTTGCACAGGTATATACCTCTAGCAGCCTATTGGGCGTAGCAGCTAGGGTAGTCCCTTCCAGTTTACTATATTTACTTTCCGTCCACTGTATTCCGGACGGATGTTGTATTTTATTTCTCTTATCAAAAGTTGTTCATGTACTTGTGACACCGGGTTTCTGGGATGGCTTTCAACGGATTTGTATTAATTGCTATTATTTAAATTTGAATTCAAGTAGTGAACTTTAATTTATGAAAATGGAAGGAAAAACATTACATTTTCAAAAGTATTAAAAGAGGACTTAATTGATAATCTAGTTGGCTGGCCTGACTTAGGTGTCCGGCGCCACCACGACCCTTAGTGGATTTTGGGTCGTGACAAACGGCCAATTGAGATTTTATCGGAATGCATTTGTTTTCCCAACTAAAGCCAATTTCCCTTTATTAATTTAAGGAAAATGAAGCTAAATCCTTTTAGAAATTCATTGACCAACTCAATAGGATTTATGCAATTCAACTGCCAACAAGATTATAGATATCCCAAGTATAGCATGCTTTAGGGTCCTAGACTACCCGAACTTTCATATAAGTCTCTACGCACGGACTTTCGTCACCTAGTACGTACGTAGCCCCCGCATATAAAGGCAATTTAGTCATTTATTATGCCTATGAGGACATTTCCCTCTTACAAGGTTAGAAAGGAGACTCACCTCGCTCCAAAGCGTGCTCCCAATATCGAGAACAAGCCCAAGCTCTTAATTCGGAGCCGAACGATCACAAACTAGTTAAAATAGGTAGGAACTAGTCAATAAAGGCTTAAAAGGTCGAATTCTAACTATTTAAGTAATTTTCCAACCTTTTCCACAAGTTTCCTAAATTCCGACCCCGGGCCCACATGCCCGAATTCTGATATTTTTCGAAGGAAATTGTTCTCTACAACCTAAGGATCAATAGCATATAAATTCTAGTCCATTTCATAGCAAATTTCATGCTTAAATCTTAATTTGATTAAAACCCTAGGTCTAGCTCTAACCCTTTGATTTTCATCTAATTTTTAGTGTTTAATCTACCTAATATACATGTATTTAAACTACTAATGAAGGGGAGTAACTTACCTTGAAGTGCTACGTTGAAACCCTCTCTTTGGAAGCCCCCAAATCGCCTAAGTGTGGAGTGTAAAATGAAAAATGGTGTTTGAGTTCGAATTAATTGAAGGCCGCGATTTCCGCTTTTGCGGTTAGGGGACCGCATCTGCGAAGATGGGGCCGCATCTGCGGAACTGGGCAAGAGGGGGTTGGACCGCTTCTGCGGTCTGAGGCCCGAATATGCGGAACCGCTTCTGCGGTTACTGGGCTGCTTCTACAGCTTAGGCCTAAAGTGAATGGACCGCATCTGCAGTCTGGGGATCGCATAAACGGAACCGCTTCTGCGGTCCCTGGGACGCTTCTGCGATTTTCCCTTGGCCTGCCCCTTTTTGCTTCTGCGATGGATTGACCGCATCTGCGGTCCCGCTTCTGCGGCCCAAGAACCGCAGATGCGGTTATGACAGAAACAGCAAAATCTTCAGCTCTTCCTAAGTTTTTCTACTTCGCTCGAACCTCGCTCGTTTGACGCTCGGGGTTCTCGAGCCCTGCCCGAACATACCGACAAGTCTAAAATCATGAGGTGGACCTACTCGAACCCTCGAAACTCCCAAAACAATGCAAAATCTTGGAATCACCCCCTAAAACCAAATGAATCAAACTATTGAATCTTCAAGTTCTTAATGCTCCTCTAACGGGTCAAAATGCCCTTAAACTACTTGGATTGACACCAAATTTTACGGGCAAGTCTTAAATAACATTACGGACCTGTACCAAGCTTCGGAACCAAAATCCGAGCCCGATATTGTAACAACCCGACTGGTCATTTTGCATTTTCGAACCTTGTTCCCTTAAATAACACTTTTCGCACTTGCTTTGGCTCATTTATGACTTGCGGGGACGGGTAGTTCGGAAGTTAGAAAAGTTTTGAACAAGAATAAGCCTAGTTACTAGTCTCTTTAAAAAGGCCAAGTTTGGCCTCGGTCAACATTTTGGGGAAACGGACTCGAAATCGTGATTTGGCAATTTTTAAGTGTCCATGAGAAAATATGAGACTTGGGCGTATGCCCGGAATCGAATTCCGAAGTCCCTAGCCCGAGTAGTGAATTTTTCTGTGAAATTGTTAACTTAGAGTTTTAAGGAATTAAATAATCTAAATAATCATTGATTGCTTAGGTATCGGTCTCAGATTTTAGTTTCGAAACTTGGTACAGGTCAGAAATATCAGTTAAGACTTACCCATAAAATTCGGTGTCAATCCGAGTAGTTTAAGGGCGTTTTGACCCGTTAGAAGGAAATTTAGAACTTGAAGATTCAATGATTTGATCCATTTGGTTTTGGGGTTGATTCCTCGATTTAGCGTTGTTTTGAGTGTTTTGAGTGTTTCGAGGGTTTGAGTAGGTCCGCCTTATGATTTTAGACTTGTCGGTGTATTCGGGAGGGGCTCGGGAGCCCCGAGCGTTAAATGGTTGAGGTTCGAGCGAAGTTAGAATTTGAAAAGAACCAAGAACTGCTGCTTCTGTCATAACAGCTTCTGCGGCTCTTGGACCGCAGAAGCGAAAAGGGCTCAGGTGTGGGAGAATCGCAGAAGCGGCCTTGGGATTGCAGAAGCGGTCCCGTCTTTGCGAATCGTGGAACGCAGAAGCAGTCTTGCCCATCTTGCTTGGAACCGCAGAAGAGGCTCAAATTTTGCAGAAGCGGAAACAGTTGGGCAGAAGGGTTCATTTAATTCGAACCCAAAGCCATTTCTATCATTTTCTCATCAACACTTAGGCGATTTTGGTGATTCCAAAGAGGAGGGTTCAACATAACATTGCAAGGTAAGTAATCCCCACTCACTTTTAGTTCAAATACATAAACATTAGGTAGATTTAACACTAAAAATTAAGTAAAATTAAGGGGCTAGAGCTATACCTAGGGTTTAATAAAAACTAAGATGAAATCATGTAATTTGCCATGTAATGAACTAGAAATCATATATTAGTGATCCTTATATGATATAGAACAACTTCCTTTGAAAAATCTCGGATTCCGGGCACGTGGGCCCGGGGCCAGAATTTAGGAAACTTATGGGAAAGGTTGGGAAATTACTTAAATAGTTAGAATTCAACCTTGTGAGCCTTTATTGACTAGTTCTTACTTCGTTTGGTTAGTTTGGGATCGTTCGGCTTCGAATTAAGGACTTGGGCTCGTTATTAGACTTGGGGGTGCACTTTGGAGCGAGGTGAGTCTCCTTTCTAACCTTGTAAGAGTGAAAAGTCCCCATAGGTATAATAATTAACCAAATTGCTTTATATGCGGGGGCTGCATACGTACCAGGTGACGAGAGTCCGTGCGTAGCGACTTTATGACAGTCCGGGTAGTTAGGATCCTAAAGCATGTTATACGTGAAATATCTGTAACCTTGTTGGCTGTTAAAATTTTTTTTAGATTCTAACGAGTTGGACTCTAAAATTCTAGATGGATTCAATTTCATTTATTCTGGAAATATTAAAAGAGAATTGATTTGTACTTAGAAGAACATGTATTTGATGTGTACCTACGTCGCATGTATGATTCGTGAGCATGGTGGTTGTGATTTACATTTTACCGCGTCGCACATATAATTCGCGAGCGGGGTAATAGATGTATCTATGGTTCGAGCCGTTCGACCCTCGGCAGTGCACATTTACTTTTCTGTTGGATCGGGTCGTAAGTTCCTCGGTGCTTATTTGTGTATGAGTTATCTAGCTTCTACTTGTAGTTAAAATTCCAGATTTGCTTAAATATTTGAATATGAATGGACACACTCTATGAGAGGTTAAATAAAGAATTTCTATTTCATACTTGGAAGATTTATGAATTGAGTTGTACCTGCTTGTTTAAACGATTCTCATTATTTCTTGACCTTAGTAAGTATCAAGTCGACCTCTCGTCTCTACTTCTTCGAGATTATATGGGATACTTACTGGGTACATGTTGTTTATGTACTCATGCTACACTTCTATACTTAAATGTACAGGATTTGAGGCAAGTGGATCCGGTCCTCACTCTGGTGCATATCAGTGAGCGCATCTGGGACTTCTACGGTGAGTTGCACTCCCTTCTTGCCGATCCGCAGCCAAAGAAGTCTTCCTTGTATTTTTTTTTGTTTCTGTCTATCCTGATTAAGACAGTAGGATATGGTATTATTCATGTTATGTATATTCTACTAGTTGCCCGTAGCTTGTGACACCAGGTTCTGGCACACACACAGTGGTAGACGTTATTTTGGTTGTATAACTGTCTTTTCATTTTATTGATCCCTACTAGTTTATGACTTTAATTTGGAAAAACTTCTATCATAATGGTTTTTAGTAATGGTAAATTGAGATTTAATTATTCTTCCGCGTTGGCTGGCCTGACAAATGGTGTCGGGCATCATCACGACTTATTATAGAAAATGGGTCGTAAAGATATGGTATCAGAGCACTAGGTTCACGTAGGTCTCACAAGTTATGGGAAAACCTAATAAAGTCTTGTAGATCGGTACGGAGACGTCTGTATTTATCTTCGAGGGGCTATAGGGTGTTAGGAAAGACTACTTTTTATTCATTTTCCATCGTGCAGTGGTCAGTATACAAAATTTCCTCTTCTATTCTCTCACAGATGGTGAGGAATCGTACCGCCAACGTTTCGAACCCGGGAGGAGCCACTCCCCCCGTTGCTAGAGGCCGAGGTAGAGGCTGGGGGAGGGCACCGGCCCGTGGTAGGGGACGAGGGCATCCCCGAGCTATTACAGCTGCACCACCAGCAGACCATGTGAGGGATCCCACTATTGAGGAGGAGGGCGAGGCGCCCGCAGCTGTGCCTACTCCAGCAGATTTCATGACTGCGCTGGGATTTCAGGAGGTCATGGGTTGTATGCTTTGATTCATGGACACCATGACTCAGGCTGGTTTATTTCCAGCAGACCCAGCTGCTTCGCAGGCAGGAGGGGGAGCACAGACCCCTACTGCTCAGGCTCTAGTTCATGCAGCTGTGGTATATCAGACACCGGGTGCACTACCCGCAGAGGGGGTTCAGCCAGTTGCTGCAGCGGTACCCCAGCCCAGGCCAGCTGCAGAGTTCGATCCGCAGAAGTTACTAGACAGATGGACTAGACTTCACCCTCCAGTCTTCGGGGGTGAGTGTCATGAGGATGCCCAGGACTTCATTGACAAGTGCAGGGACAGACTGCACAACATGAGGATATTGGAGTCGCATGGAGTTGCCTTCACTACTTTTCGGCTTGAGGACAGGGCCCATAGATGGTGGAAGTCCTATGCACATAGCAGGCCAGCAGATTTTCCTCCTCTCACCTGGGGTCAGTTCACTCAGTTATTCCTTGATCGGTACATTCCACCCTCTGAGAGGGAGGAGCTGCGTCATCAGTTTGAGCATCTGGAGCAAGGTTAGATGTCAGTGACCGATTATGAGGCGAGATTCTTGGAGCTGTCCCACCATGCACTCATGATACTTCCCATACAGACAGAGAGAGTGAGTAGATTTGTTGCGGGATTATACCCCACTATCCGATCTGGTATGGCCCGAGAGGTAGAGATGGGCACCGGGTACCAGCTAGTGATTGACATTGCCCACAGGATTGAGGGCTACCGTATGAGAGGTAGAGAGCAGATGCAGCAGGACAAGAGGTCCAAATTTTCCGAAGAGTTCAGAGGTGCCCCAGCTAGGGGTAGAGGTCAGTTCGGGAGGGGTCAGCCCAGCAGGCCCCCATACTCAGCACCACCACTCCCTCCCCGAGGTGCTCCAGCGAGGCCTTATTTCAGCGTGATGTCGGAGAGTTCTTACCGCCCACCAGCCATTCAGGGTCCTTCCGGCGGGTATTCTGGTTATCAGAGTTCTTCCAGCGCCACACCGGAGAGTTCATGTCGCCCATCGGCCATCCAGGGTTCTTCCAATGGGTATTCCGGTCAGCAAGCTCAAACTTTAGGGCATCAGGCTATGGTACCGAGAGGGTGTTATGAGTGTGGAGATCCAGGTCATATGAAGAGGAATTGTCCCATACTTTGGGGCAAGGCGGTGCAGCAGGGTCAGCAGTCTATGGTTCTAGCCCCAGCTGCCCAGCCATCTAGAGGTGGAGGGCAGACTGGTAGAGGCCGTCCCATAGGTGGAGGCCAAACAGAGAGAGGTCATCCAGCTACTACTCCGCCAGGTGGAGGCTAGACCGCTAGTGCTCCGGCTAGATTCTATGCTATTCCAGTTAGGCCAGATGCATTGGCCTCAGATGCCGTCATCACAGGTATTATTCTCGTCAGCGGTAGGGGTGCTTCAGTATTATTTGATCCAGGGTCTACTTATTCATATGCGTCATCTCTGTTTGCTCGATTCCTGGTCACTTCTCCTGAGCCTTTGGATGTTTTTGTTCATGTGTCCACTCCTGTGGGTGATTCTGTGATTGTGGACTGGATCTACCGGTCGTGTGTGGTTACTTTTTGTGGTTTTGAGACTAGAGTAGATTTTCTGTTGCTCGATATGATCGATTTTGAGGATATTCTGGGCATGGATTGGCTATCTCCATATCACGCCGTTCTAGATTGCCATGCCAAGACTGTTTCACTAACGATGCCAGGGTTGTCGAGATTAGAGTGGAAGGCTCCACAGTTAATGCGCCTAGCAGGGTTATCTCTTTCCTGAAGGCTCAGCGCATGGTTGGGAAAGTGTGTTTGGCTTATTTAGCTTATGTGCGCGACACCACACCAGTGTCTCCGACGATTGATTCAGTGCTAGTAGTCCGACAGTTTGCCGATGTTTTTCCTTCTGATCTTCCTAGCATGCCTTCGGATCATGACATTGATTTCTGTATTGATTTGGCGCCAGTCACTCAGCCGATATCTATCTCACCATACCGTATGGCTCCTAAGGAGCTGAAGGAGATGAAAGAGCAATTGGAGGAGTTGTTAGAAAAGGGCTTTGTTAGGCCCAGTGTATCGCCTTGGGGTGCACCAGTGCTATTTCTGAGGAAAGAAGGATGGGACTATGTGGATGTGTATTGATTACCGCCAGTTGAACAAAGTCACCATCAAGAACAAGTATCCATTGACCCGTATTGATGATTTTTTTGACCAGCTGCAGGGTGCTAGGGTGTTCTCTAAGATTTACTTGAGGTCAGGATATCATTAGCTGAAGATTCGGGATTCAGATGTTCCGAAGACTGCATTCAGGACTAGATATGGCCACTACGAGTTTCTGGTGATGTCCTTTGGCCTGACATATGCTCCAGCGGCATTTATGGACCTGATGAATAGGGTGTTCAGGCCTTATATTGATTCTTTTATCATCGTCTTCATTGACGACATCTTGATATACTCACGTAGCCTGGGGGAGCACGAGCAGCATTTGAGAGTAGTGCTTCAGACCTTGCGAGAGCAGCAGCTTTATGCTAAGTTCTCCAAGTGTGAGTTTTGGCTAGAGTCAGTGGCATTCTTGGGGCATGTAGTGTCAGGATAGGGTATTAAAGTAGATCCCAAGAAGATTGATGCAGTTCAGAGTTGGCCACGTCATACTTTCGTGACCGAGATCAGGAGCTTCTTAGGGTTAGCAGGTTACTACCGGCGATTCGTGCAGGGATTTTCATCTATTGCATCACCTCTGACCAGATTGACCCAAAAGGGTACCCCATTCTGTTGGTCCGATGGTTGTGAGGAGAGCTTCCAGAAGCTCAAGACGACTTTGACCACTGCACCAATTCTTGTATTGCCTTCCGATTTAGGGATGTATACGATATATTGCGACGCTTCCTGCGTTGGTTTGGGATGTGTATTGATGCAGGGGGAACGAGTTATTGCTTATGCTTCACGTCAGCTGAAGGCTCATGAGAATAATTACCCTGTGCACGACCTAGAGTTGGCGGCGATTGTTCACGCTCTTAAGATATGGAGACATTATTTGTATGGGGTGTCATGTGAGGTTTATACAGACCATCGCAGCTTGCAGCACTTGTTCAGGCAGAGGGATCTTAATTTGAGGCAGCGCAGGTGGCTTGAGTTACTAAAGGATTATGACATCACCATTCTTTATCATCCAGGCAAGGCGAATGTGGTCGCGGATGCCTTGAGCTGGAAGGCGGAGAGAATGGGTAGCTTGGCATTCATTCCAGCTGAGATGAGACCATTAGCTTTGGACATTCAGTCTTTAGCTAACAGACTTGTAAGATTGGACATTTCGGTGCCCAGCCGAGTTCTAGTATGTGTGGTTGCTCGGTCTTCGTTATTGGGGCATATTAAGGCCCGACAGTTCGATTATCCATATTTGGAGGTCCTCAGAGAGACGGTACTTCAGGGAGGTGCCAAGGAGATTTCTATTGGCGAGGATGGTGCGCTACGGCTTCAGGGTCGTGTATGTGTTCCTAATTTATGGCTTGAGGGAGAGGATTCTAAAGGAGGCACACAGTTTGAGGTATTCCATTCATCCGGGTGCCACGAAGATGTATCGTGACTTGAGACAGCATTACTGGTGGCAGAGGATGAAAAAGGACATTTTTGAGTATGTAGCTAAATGTTTGAATTTCCAGCAAGTCACGTGTGAACACCAGAGGCCAAGTGGCCTACTTCAGCGGATGCCCATTCTTGAATGGAAGTGGGAGCGCATCACCATGGACTTCGTGGTTAGGTTGCCGCAGACTTTGCGGAAGGTTGACTCAGTGTGGGTTATTGTGGATAGGTTGACCAAGTCTGCCTATTTCATTCCAGTGGCGACTACTTATACGGCGGAGAGATATGCTCATATTTACATTCGGGAGATAGTCAGGTTGCATGGTGTGCCGGTTTCCATCATATCAGACAGAGGCCCTCAGTTCACTTCCCATTTCTGTAGAGCTGTTCAAAGTGGGTTGGGGTCCCGCATAGAGCGTAGCACAGCATTCCATCCTCAGATCGATGGAGAGTCAGAGCGGACAGTTCAGATTTTGAAAGATATGCTTAGAGCATGTGTGATTGACTTTGGAGGGCAGTGGGATCAGTTCTTTCCTTTAGCGGAGTTTGCATACAACAACAGCTATCAGTCCAGCATAGAGATGGCCCCGTATGAGGCATTGTATGGCCGGCGTTGTCGTTCCCCTATCGGATGGCTTGAGCCTGGTGAGGCTAAGTTACTTGGTACAGATTTGGTACAAGATGCCTTAGATAAGGTAAAGTTGATTCAGGAGAGGCTTCGCACAGCCCAATCCAGACATAAGAGCTACGCGGATCAGAAGGCGCGTGATGTATCATTCATGATCGGTGAGAAGGTTCTCTTGAAAGTCTCGCCAATAAAGGGCATTATTAGGTTCGGGAAGAAGGGCAAGCTGAGCCCAAGGTTTATTGGTCCCTTTGAGGTGTTGAGGCGAGTTGGAGAGGTTGCTTATGAGCTTGATTTACATCCCAATTTATCAGGAGTTCATCCAGTTTTCCATGTATTGATGCTTCGGAAGTATCATGCCGACTATTCACATGTGTTGGATTTTAGCACCATTCAGTTAGATGAGAGCTTGGGCTATGAGGAGGAGCTAGTTGCCATTGTTGATAGGCAGGATCGCCAGTTGAGGTCCAAGAGGATTTCTACGGTAAGAGTCCAGTGGAAGGGCCAACCGGTCGAGGAGGCGACCTGGGAGTCCGAGGAGGACATGCGGAGCCGATATCCACGCTTATTCAGCAGTCCAGGTACTTTTCTATGTCCGTTCGAGGATGAACGTTTGTTTAAGAGGTGGAGAATGTAACGACCCGACTGGTCATTTTGCATTTTCAAACCCCGTTCCCTTAAATAACACTTTTTGCACTTGCTTTAGCTAATTTATGACTTGAGGGGGTGGGTAGTTCGGAAGTTAGAAGAGTTTTGAACAAGAATAAGCTTAGTTGCTTCTTTAAGTCTCTTTAAAAAGGCCAAGTTTGACCTAGGTCAACATTTTGGGGAAACGGACCCGAAATCGTGATTTGGCAATTTATGAGGGTCCATGAGAAAATATGAGACTTGGGGGCATGCCCGGAATCGAATTCCGAAGTCCCTAGCCCGAGTAGGGAATTTTTCTGTGAAATTGTTAACTTAGAGTTTTAAGGAATTAAATAAACTAAATAATCATTGATTTCTTAGGTATCGGGCTCGGATTTTATTTTCGAAACTTGGTGCAGGTCCAAAATATTAGTTAAGACTTACCCATAAAATTCGGTGTCAATCCGAGTAGTTTAAGGGCGTTTTGACCCGTTAGAAGGAAATTTAGAACTTAAAGATTCAATGATTTGATCCATTTGGTTTTGGGGTTGATTCCTCGATTTAGCATTGTTTTGAGTGTTTTGAGTGTTTCGAGGGTTCGAGTAGGTCCGCCTCATAATTTCAGACTTGTCGGTGTATTCGGGCGGGGCTCGGAAGCCCCGGGCGTCAAATGGTCGAGGTTCAAGCGAAGTTAGAATTTGAAAAGAACCAAGAACTGCTGCTTCTGTCATAACCACTTCTGCGGCTCTTGGACCGCAGAAGCGGTCGACGGATCGCAGAAGCGAAAAGGGCTTAGGTGTGGGAGAACCGCAGAAGCGGTCCCACCTTTGCAAACCGTGGATCGCAGAAGTGGTCTTGCCTATCTTGCTTGGAAGGGCAGAAGCGGCTCAAATTCCGCCGATGCGGGACCGCAGAAGCGGTCCCCTTGATCGCAGAAGCGGAAACAGCTGGGCAGAAGGGTTCATATAATTCAAACCCAAAGCCATTTCTATCATTTTATCATTAACACTTAGGCGATTTTGGTGATTCCAAAGAGGAGGGTTCAACATAACATTGCAAGGTAAGTAATCACCACTCACTTTTAGTTCAAATACATAAACATTAGGTAGATTTAACACTAAAAATTAAGTAAAATCAAGGGGCTAGAGCTAGACCTAGGGTTTAATAAAAACTAAGATTAAATCATGTAATTTGCCATGTAATGAACTATAAATCATATATTTGTGATCCTTAGGTGATAGAGAACAACTTCCTTCAAAAAATCTCAGAATCCGGGCACATGGGCCCGGGGCCGGAATTTAGGAAACTTATGGGAAAGGTTGGGAAATTACTTAAATAGTTAGAATTCAACCTTGTGAGCCTTTATTGACTAATTCTTACTTCGTTTGGTTAGTTTGGGATCGTTCGGCTTAGAATTAAGGACTTGGGCTCGTTCTTGGACTTTGGGGGTTCACTTTAGAGCAAGGTGAGTCTCCTTTCTAACCTTGTAAGAGGGAAATATCCCCATAGGTATAATAATTAACCAAATTGCTTTATATGCGGGGGCTGCATACGTACCAGGTGAAGAGAGTTCGTGCGTAGCGACTTTATGACAGTCCGGGTAGTCTAGGATCCTAAAGCATGTTATACGTGAAATATCTGTAACCTTGTTGGCTGTTAAATTTTTTTAGATCCTAACGAGTTGGACTCTAAAATTCTAGAGGGATTCAATTTCATTTATTCTGGAATTATTAAAAGAGAAATGATTTGTACTTGGAAGAACATGTATTTTATGTATACCTGCGTCGCATGTATGATTCGCAAGCGGGGTGGTTGTGATATACATTTTACCGCGTCGCACGTATGATTCGCGAGCGGGGTAATAGATGCATATATGGTTCGAGCCGTTCGACCCTCGGCAGTGCACATTTACTTTTATGTTAGATCGGGCCGTACGTTCCTCGGTGGTTATTTGTGTATAAGTTATCTATCTTCTACTTGTGGTTAAAATTCTAGATTTGCTTAAATGTTTGAATATGAATGGACACACTCTATGAGAGGTTAAAGAAAGAATTTCTATTTCATACATGGAAGATTTATGAATTGAGTTGTACCTGCTTGTTTAAATGATTCTCATTATTTCTTGACCTTAGTAAGTATCAAGTCAACCTCTCGTCTCTACTTCTTCGAGATTAGACGGGATACTTACTGGGTACATATTATTTTTGTACTCATGCTACACTTCTGTACTTAAATGTACAGGATTTGAGGCAGGTGGATCCGGTTCTCACTCTGGTGCATATCAGTAAGCGCAGTTTGGACTTCTACGGTGAGCTGCACTCCCTTCTTGTCGATCCGCAAGCGAAGAAGTCTTCCTTGTATTTTTTTTATTGTTTCTGTCAATCTTGATTCAGACAGTAGGATAGGGTATTATTCATGTTATGTATATTCTACTAGTTGCCCGTAGCTTGTGACACCAGATTTTGGCACACACACAGTGGTAGACGTTATTTCGGGTTGTATAACTGTCTTTTCATTTTATTGATCCATACTGGTTTATGACTTTAATTTGGTAAAACTTCTGTCATAATGGTTTTTAGTAAGGGTAAATTGGGATTTAATTATTCTTCCGTGTTGGCTGGCCTGACAAATGGTGTCGGGCGCCATCACGTCCTATTATGGAAAATGGGTCGTGATAGATACCTATGGAATCAATGATTACTTAGTTTCTTTAATTCCTTAAAACTTCAATTAAACAATTTTAGATAAAAATTCATTACTCGGGATAGGGACCTCGGAATTCAATTCCGGACATACGCCCAGGTCCCATATTTTCCCACAAACCCTCAAAAATTGTCAAATTACGAATTTGGGTCCGTTTTCCCAAAATGTTGACCGAAGTCAAACTTGGTCTTTTTAAGAAATCTTAATGAAGCAAATGGGCATATTTCTACTAGAAACCCTTCCAATTACCGAACTAATTGCCCCCGCAAGTCGTAAATTAGTTGAAGCAAGTACAGGAAGCTTTATTTAGGGGAACGGGGTTCTAAAAGGCAAAACGACCGATCAGGTCGTTACATTCTCCACCTCTTAAACAAATGTTCGTCCTCGAACGGACATAGAAAAGTACCTAGAATGCTGAATAAGTAGGGATATCTGCTCCGCATGTCCTCCTCAGACTCCCAGGACGCCTCTTCGACCGGTTGGCCCCTCCACTGGACCCTTATTGCAGAAATCCTCTTGGATCTCAACTGGCAATCCTGTCTATCAATAATGGCAACTGGTTCCTCCTCATATCCCAAACTCTCATCTAATTGGATGGTACTGAAGTCCAACACGTGTGATAGGTCGGCATGGTACTTCCGAAGCATCGAAACATGGAAAACTGGATGAACTCCCGATAAACTGGGAGGTAAATAAATCTCATAGGCAACCTCCCCAACTCGTCTCAACACCTCGAAAGGCCCAATAAACCTGGGGCTTAGCTTGGCCTTCTTCCCGAACCTCATAATGCCCTTCATTGGTGAGACCTTCAAGAGAACCTTCTTGCCAATCATGAATGATACATCACGCGCCTTCTGATCCGCGTAACTCTTTTGTCTAGACTGAGCCATGTGGAGCCTCTCCTTAATCAACTTTACCTTATCCAAGGCATCCTATACCAAATCTGTACCAAGTAACTTAGCCTCGCCAGGCTCAAACCACCTGATAGGAGAACGACAACATCGACTATATAAAGCCTCATACGGGGCCATCTCTATGCTGGACTGATAGTTGTTATTGTATGCAAACTCTACTAGAGGCAAGAACTGATCCCACTGCCCTCCAAAATCAATCACAAATGCTCTAAGCATATCCTCCAAGATCTGCACTGTTCGCTCTGATTGTCCGTCGGTCTGAAGATGGAATGTTGTGCTAAGCTCTACCCGAGTCCCCAACTCACTCTGCATGGCTCTCCAAAAATGGAAAGTGAACTGAGGGCCTCTGTCCGATGTGATGGACACCGGCACACCATGCAATCGGACTATCTCCCAAATATAAATCTGAGCATACCTCTCTGCTGTATAAGTAGTTGCCACTGGAATGAAATGGGCTGACTTGGTCAATCTATCTACAATGACCAACACTGAATCAACCTTCCGCGGTAACCCAACTACGAAGTCCATGGTGATGCGTTCCCACTTCCACTCTGGTATGGGTATCTGCTGAAGTAGGCCACCTGGCCTCTGATGTTCATACTTGACCTGCTGGTAATTCAAACACTTAGTCACATACTTCACTATGTCCTTCTTCATCCCTCGCCACCAGTAATGCTGCCTCAAATCACGATACATCTTCATGACTCTCGGGTGAATAGAATACCGCAAACTGTGTGCCTCCTCTAGGATCCTCTCCCTCAGACCATCAACATTAGGAACACATAGACGATCTTGGAGTGGAAAAATACCATCCTCACCAATAGAAACCTCCTTGGTACCTCCCTGAATTACCGCCTCTCTGAGAACCTCCAAATGTGGATCATCAAGCTGTCGGGCCTTAATCTCCCCCAATAGCGAGGACTGAGCAATCACACATGCTAGAACTCGGCTAAACTCTGAAATGACCAACCTCACAAGTCTATTAGCCAAGGACTGGATGTCTAGAGCTAGGGGCCTCTCCTATGCTGGAATGAATGCCAAGCTACCCACACTCTCCTTCTTTCTGCTCAAGGCATTCGCGACCACATTCACCTTGCCCGGATGATAAAGAATGGTAATATCATAATCCTTTAGCAACTCAAGCCACCTACACTGCCTCAAATTAAGGTCCCTCTGCTTGAACAGATGCTGCAAGCTGCGGTTATCGGTATAAACCTCACAAGGCACCCCATACAAATAGTGCCTCCATATCTTAAGAGCATGAACAATCGCTGCCAACTCCAGATCGTGCACAGGGTAATTCTTCTTATGAACCTTCAGCTAACACGAAGCATATACAATAACTCGCCCCTCCTGCATCAACACACATCCCAAACCAATGCGTGAAGCATCACAATATACCGTATACATCCCTGCACGGGAAGGCAACACAAGAACTGGTGTCGTAGTCAAAGCGGTCTTGAGCTTCTAAAAGCTCTTCTCACAGTCATCGGACCAAATGAATGGGGCCCTTCTGGGTCAGTTTGGCCAAAGGTGATGCAATGGATGAAAAGCCCTGCACAAATCGCCGATAATAACCTGCTAATCCCAGGAAACTCCTGATCTCGGTCACTGAAGTAGGACGTGGCCAACTCTGAACTGCCTCAATCTTCTAGGGGTCCACTTTAATACCCTCTCCTGACACTACATGCCCCAATAACGCCACTGACTCTAGCCAAAACTCACACTTGTAGAACTTAGCATATAGCTTCTGTTCTCGCAAGGTCTGAAGCACTACTCTCAAATGCTTCTCATGCTCCCCCAAGCTACGTGAGTATATCAAGATGCCGTCAATGAAGACGATAACAACGAAATCAATATAAGGCTTGAATACCCAATTCATCAGATCCATAAACGTCGCTGGGGCATTAGTCAAGCCGAAGGACATCACCAGAAACTTATAGTGGCCATATCTAGTCCTGAATGCAGTCTTCGGAACATCCGAGTCCCGAATCTTTAGCTGATGATACCCTGACCTCAGGTCAATCTTAGAGAACACCCTAGCTCCCTGCAGTTGGTCGAAAAAATCATCAATACGAGTCAACGGGTACTTATTCTTGATGGTGAACTTGTTCAATTGGCGGTAATAAATGCATATCTGCATGGTCCCATCTTTCTTCTTCACGAATAGTACTGGTGCGCCCTAAGGTGATACACTGGGCCTGACAAACCCCTTTGCTAACAACTCCTTTAACTGCTCATTCAACTCCTTAGGAGCTATATGGTATGGTGGAATAGATATAGGCTGAGTGCCTGGAGCCAAATCAATACAAAAATCAATATCGCGATCAAAAGGCATGCCAGGAAGATCAGAAGGAAAGAAATCGGTGAACTCTCGAACTACTGGCACTGAATCAATCGTCGGAGACTCTGCCGTGACGTCCCGAACATAAGCCAGATAGGCCAAACACCCCTTCTCGACCAAGTGTCGAGCCTTCAGGAAGGAAATAACCCTTCTAGGCATATCAACCGTGGAACCATTCCAATCCAATCTCGGCGATCCTATTATCACTAGTGAAAAGTCTTGGCATGGCAATCAAGGACGGCGTGATATGGAGACAACCAATCCATGCCCAGGATGACCTCAAAATCAATCATATCAAGCAACAGAAGATCTGATCTACTCTCAAATCCATAGAATGTAACCACATAAGACTGGTAGATCCGATCCACAACCACAGAATCACCCACAGGAGTGGATACATGAATAGGAGTGCCCAAAGGCTCCAGAGAAATAACCAAGAAATGAGCAAACAGAGGTGACACATATGAATAGGTAGACCCTGGATCAAACAATACTGAAGCATCTCTACCACTGACAGAAATAATACCTGTGATGACGGCATCTGAGGCCAATGCATCTGGCCTAGCCGGAAGAGCATAGAATCTAGCTGGAGCGCCGTCTGTCTGGCCTCCACCTGACTAGGGAGTAGCTGGATGACCTCTCCCTGTCTGGCCTCCACCTCTGGGATGGCCTCTACCCGTCTGCCCTCCACCTCTAGGTGGCTGGGCAACTGGTGCCGGACTCTGGGGTTGCTGATCTGCTGTATTGCCTTACCCCGAAGCTTGGGGCAAGTCCTCTTCAGGTGACCTAGATCTCCACACTCGTAGCATGCTCGAGGCACCATAGCCTGTTTCCCTGAAGTCTAAGTCTGCTGACCCGAATACCCACTGGAAGAACCCTAGATAGCTGGTGGATAATAGGAACTCTCTGGCATGGCGTTGAACGGAGCACTAGAAGAATATTGATACCTAGAATACCCATCGGAGGAACCTTGAGTAGATGGTGGGTGGTAAGAACCCTCCGCATCGCACTGAAGTAAGGCCTCACTGGGGCACCTCGGGGAGGGGGTGGTGGTGCTGAGTGTGAGGGCCTGCTGGGCTGACCCCTCCCGAAGTGGCCTCTACCCCTAGCTGGGGCACCTCTGAATTCTATTGAAAATCTAGGCCTCTTATCCTGCTGCATCTTCTCTCTACCCCTCAGACGGTAACCCTCAATCCTGCGAGCAATCTCAAGTACTAGCTGATAACTTGTGCCCATCTCTACCTCTCGGGCCATACTCGACCAGATAGTGGGGTGTAACCCCGCAACAAATCTCCGTACTCTCTCTGCCTCTATGGGGAGTATCATAAGTGCATGGCGAGATAGCTTAGATAACCTCGCCTCATAATCGGTCACTGACATCTGACCCTATTCTAGATGCTCAAACTGATGACGCAGATCTTTCCTCTCAGAGGGTGGAATGTACCGATCAAGGAATAACTGTGTAAACTGACCCCAGGTGAGGGGAGGAGCACCTGCTAGCCTACTAAGTATATAAGACTGCCACCATCTACGGGCCCTGTCCTCAAGCTGAAAAGTAGTGAAGTCAACTCCATGCGACTCCAATATCCTCATGTTGTGCAGTCTGTCCCTGCACCTGTCAATGAAGTCCTAAGCAACCTCATGACGCTCACCCCCGAAGACTGGAGGGTGCATACTGGTCCTTCTATCCAATAACTTCTGCGGATCACCGTCCACAGCTGGCCTGGGCTGGGGTGCCAATGCTGGAACTGGTTGAGCCCCATCTGTGGGTAGTGCACCCGGAGTCTGATATACTGCAGCTGCATGACCTGGAGCCTAAGCAGTAGGGGTCTGCGCTCCCCCTCCTTCCTGTGAAGCAGCTGGGTCTGCTGGAAATAAACCAGCCTGAGTCATAGTGTCCATGAAACGTTCCCATGACCTCCTGAAATCCCGGCACTGTCATGAAATCCACCGGGGTAGGCTCAGCTACGGGTACCTCACCCTGCTCCTCAATGATGGGATCCCTCGTAGAATCTACTGGTGAAGTAACTGGAACGGCTTTGGGATGCCCTCGTCCCCTACCACGGGCCGGTGTCCTCCCCCGACCTCTTCCTCGGCCTCTAACAATAGGGGGAGCAGCTCCTCCCGGGTCCAGAATGTCAGCAGTACGAGCGCACACCATCTGTGAGAGAATAGAATAGGGAAATTTAGTATACTAAGCACTGCACGACAAAAAATGAATAAAGAGTAGTCTTTCCTAATACCCTATAGCCTCTCGAAGATGAATACAAATGTCTCCGTACCGATCAACAAGACTCTATCAGGTTTTCCCATAACTCGTGAGACCTACGTAAACCTAGTGCTCTGATACCATATTGTCACGACCCATTTCCACAATAGGTCGTGAGGACGCCTGACACCCTTGTCAGACAAGCCATTGCGGACCATTACTAAAATTCATATGTTGCTTTTAATTAGAAAGAAGTGGAATAAACACTTAACTGGGAATTTAAACCAGAAGAGCGAAATACTGTAAGTGATATAATTACACAACCCAAAATAATCGTCTAACAAATTGTGTGCCAGAACCTGGTGTCACAAGCTACGGGCAACTAGCAGAATATACATCCAAAAGAATACCATACTATCCTACCATATGAGTCTAAATAGACAGAAAATAGAAATACAAAGAAAGACTTCTTCGTCTACGGGTCGACATGGAGGGAAAGCATCTCACCGTAGAAGTCCCAAGTCCGCTCACGGATACGCACCGAAATGATAACCAGATCCACCTGCTTCAGATCCTGTACAATTAAGTACAGAAGTGTTAGTATGAGTACATAAAATAATATATACCCAGTAAGTATCCCGTCTAATCTTGAAGAAGTAGAGACGAGAGGTCGACTTGATACTTATTAAGGTCAAGTAAAATGAGAAGAATTTATAATAATCAAGAATAACTCAAGTCATAAGAGTAACAAGTATGAAAAATGAATTCTTCCTTTAACCTTCCATAAAGAGTGTGTGTTTATATATATATATATATATATATAAACAATTATGAAGTCAAATCCACAAGTAGAAAGCTAAATAACTCATGCGCAGATAAACACCGAGGAACATACGGCCCGATCCAACATAAAAATAAATGTGCACTGCCGAGGGTCGAACGGCTTGAACCATAGATGCATCTATTATCCCGCACATGAATCATACGTGTGATGCGTAAAAATTTAAATAAACTATCACCCTGCTCGCGAATCATACATGCGACGCAGGTACACATAGAAATACATGCTCAAACGGCCAATTAAGAATTTATCGGAATGCATTTGTTTTCCTAACTAAAGCCAATTCCCCTTTATTAATTTAAGGAAAATGAAGTTAAATCCTTTTAGAAATTCATTTACCAACTCAATAGGATTTACGCAATTCAACTGCAAACAAGATTACAGATATCCCAAGTATAGCATGCTTTAGGGTCCTAGACTACCCAGACTGTCATATAAGTCTCTACGCACGGACTCTCGTCACCTAGTACGTACGTTGCCCCTACATATAAAGGAAATTTAGTCATTTATTATACCTATGGGGACATTTCCCTCTTACAAGGTTAGAAAGGAGACTCACCTCGCTCCAAAACGCGCTCCCAATATCGAGAACAAGCCCAAGTTCTTAATTCGGAGCCGAACGATCACAAACTAGTTAAAATAGGTAGGAACTAGTCAATAAAGGCTTAAAAGGTCGAATTTTAACTATTTAAGTAATTTTCTAACCTTTTCCACAAGTTTCTTATATTCCGACCCCGGGCCCACGTGCCCGGATTCTGATATTTTTTCGAAGGAAATTGTTCTCTACAATCTAAGGATCAATAGCATATAAATTCTAGTCCATTTCATAGCAAATTTCATGCTTAAATCTTAATTTTATTAAAACCCTAGGTCTAGCTCTAACCCTTTAATTTTTATCTAATTTTTAGTATTTAATCTACCTAATATACATGTATTTAAACTAATAATGAAGGGGAGTAACTCACCTTGAAGTGCTATGTTGAAACCCTCTCTTTGGAAGCCCCCAAATCGCCTAAGTGTGGAGTGTAAAATGAAAAATGGTGTTTGAGTTCGAATTAAATGAAGGCCACTGCTCAGCGATATCCACTTCTGCGGTTAGGGGACCGCATCTGCGGTCCCGCATCTGCGAAGATGGAGCCACATCTGCGGAACTGGGCAAGAGGGGGTTGGACCGCTTATACGGTCTGAGGCCCGCATATGCGGAACCGCTTCTGCGGTTATTGGGTCGCTTCTACGGCTTGGGCCTAAAGTGAATGGACCGCATCTGCGATTTGGGGATAGCATAAGCGGAACCTCTTTTGTGGTCCCTGGGACGCTTCTGTGATTTTTCCTTGGCCTGCCCCTTTTCGCTTTTGCTATGGAATGACCGCATCTACGGTCCCGCTTCTGCGGCCCAAGAACCGCAGATGCGGTTATGACAGAAGCAGCAAAATCTTCAGCTCTTCTTAAGTTTTTCTACTTCACTCGAACCTCGCTTGTTTGACGCTCGGGGCTCCCGAGCCCCGCCCGAATATACCGACAAGTCTAAAATCACGAGGCGGACCTACTCGAACCCTTGGAACTCCCAAAACAACGCTAAATCTTGGAATCACCCCCTAAACCAAATGAATCAAACTATTGAATCTTCAAGTTCTTAATGCTCCTCTAACGGGTCAAAACGCCCTTAAACTACTCGGATTGACACCAAATTTTACAGGCAAGTCTTAAACAACATTACGGACCTATACCAAGCTTTGAAACCAAAATCCGAGCCTGATACCTAGGGAATCAATGGTTACTTAGTTTCTTTAATTCCTTAAAACTTCAATTAAACAATTTTAGATAAAAAAATCATTACTCGGGCTAGGGACCTTGAAATTCGATTCCAGACATGCACCCAGGTCTCATATTTTCCCACGGACCCTCAGAAATTGTCAAATCATGAATCTGAGTCCGTTTTCCCAAAATATTGACTGAAGTCAAACTTGATCTTTTTAAGAAATCTTAAAGAAGCAAATGGGCATATTTCTACTCAAAACCCTTCCAATTCGCCAACCAATCGCCCCCACAAGTCGTAAATTAGTTGAAGCAAGTACGGGAGGCTTTATTTAGGGGAACGGGGTTCTAAAAGGCAAAACGACCGATCGGGTCGTTACATGCTCGGGCATCTTTAAAGAGAGTTGGCCAGAAAATCCAACTTCCAAAACTTTGAAGGCCGTTCGATTTGCTGCATAATAACCTCCGATTGCTCCATCATGATAGTGATATAAAATTTTGTTCATATCTTCTTCAGGCATACATCTTCTAATGATATTATCTGTACAATTTTTAAATAAGTAAGGTTCATTCCACAAATAATACTTTGCATCAGATATAAGCTTTTGTCTTTGCTGGTAAGATAGATCTTGGGGTGTCCACTTTCCAACCAAGTAGTTTGCAATATTTGCAAACCAGGGTGGTTGAGTCGCAATTGAGTTAACTGAGAAAATATGTTCATCAGTAAATTCTTTCTTTATTTTGCTAAACTCAAGAAGGAAATTTTCTAATCTTGACAAATGGTCAGCTACTTGATTCTCTGTTCCTTTTTTGTCTTCTATCTCAAGGTCAAATTCTTGTAGAAGCAAAATCCATCTTAACAATCTAGGTCGAGCATCTTTCTTTGCTAAGAGGTATTTTAAAATTGCATGATCAGTAAAAATAATGACCTAGGTTCCTATCAAATAGGACCGAAACTTATCAAAAGCAAATACTACTGCTAGTAACTCTTTTTCTGTTGTGGAATAATTTAGTTCAGCCTTATTCATTGTTCTACTAGCACAGTAAATGGGACAAAAGATCTTATCCTTTCTCTGGCCTAAAATAGCTCCAACTGCAGTATCACTAGCATCACACATGACCTCAAAAGGTTGATTCCAGTCTGGGGACACAACTACAGGGGCGGTTGATAAATTTTCTTTTAGGGTCTCAAATGCTTTCAAACAATCACTTGAAAAATCAAACTTAATATCTTTCATCAAAAAGTTAGTCGATGGTCTTGAAATCTTTGAAAAGTCTTTTACAAACCGTCTGTAAAAACCTGCATGACCTAGAAATCTTGTAATGCCTTTAAGAGTTGTAGGATGGGGTAATCCTGCTATGAGATCAATTTTAGCGTTATCAACTTCTATCCCTTTAGCAGTGATTTTATGTCCTAAAACAATTCCCTCCGTAACCATGAAATGATATTTTTTCCAATTAAGAATCAAATTTGTCTCTTCACATCTTTTAAAAACTAAGGTCAAGTGGTGAAGACAATACTCAAATGTTTTTCCAAAGAGTATAAAATCATCCATAAAATTTCAAGAAATTTTTGAGTCATGTCAGAAAAAATTGCTGACATGCAACGCTGAAATATAGCATAGGCGTTGCATAGACCAAATGGCATTCTCCTTTAGGCATATGTTCCTTGAGGACATGTGAAAGTTGTTTTGTCATGATCTTCAAGTGCAATTGGTATTTGGTTATACCCTGAATAGCCATCAAGAAAATAGTGAAAACTATATCCTACAATTCTTTCTAACAATTGATCAATAAATGGTAAAGAAAAATGATCTTTCCTAATGGCATCATTGAGACGTCTGTAATCAACACAAACTCTCCATCTTGTGACAGTTCTGGTAGGTATAAGTTCATTATTTTTATTTTTTGTTACCGTCATACATCCTTTCTTTGGTACTACTTGAACAGGGCTTACCCAAGGGCTGTCTGAAATGGGATAAATAATACCTTCCGCCAAAAGCTTTAGGATCTCCTTTTTTACTACTTCATGTATTGCTAGATTCAATCTCCTTTGGAGATGGACTATTGGCATGTAGTATCCTCCATGAGAATTTTGTGCGTACACAGAGCTTGATTAATCCGTTTGATATCTTCTATAGTCCATCCCAAGGCTCCTTTGTGTGCTTTCAAAACTTCAATCAGTTTTTCCTCTTGTCCTGCAGTAAGAGAAGATGAAATAATTACTGGAAATAATTATTCCTCAAGATAAACATATTTTAAATGAGATGGAAGTACTTTGAGTTTAATTTTTGGTTGAACTTGCTCTGGTTGCATCTCCTCCTCTTCAGAATCTTTTTCTAGTATTTCGGCTTCTCTTCTGATGATAGGATCATCATCTTGTATGGTGCCAGATTTGGCCAAACATCTTTCCAGTCTAGAATCAATTGATTATCTTTGAATTCATCTGTAAGATAATTAAGCATGTCAATCGAAAAACACGAAGATGATGTCTCATCTCCTGAAAATCTTAATATCTTTTGCATATCAAAAATGACTATTTCTTCATCAATTCTCAAGATCAGTTGTCCTTGATGGACATCTATGATTGCTCTACCTGTGGCAAAAAATGGTCTAACCAAAATAATTGGTTCATCAATACATTCCTTCATTTCAAGTACTATAAAATCTATAGGAAAAACAAACTTATCTACTATTACGAGCACATTTTCAATTATTCCCTTAGGTTTCTTAGTACTTTGATCTGCAAACTGAAGAGAAACACCTATGTATTTCATTTCACCAAGGTTTAATTTTCTAAAGATAGAAAATGGCATCAAGTTAATTGAAACTCCAGAATCACAAAGTGCTTTTTCAAAATATGCTCCCCCCAAAGTGCATGAAATAGTAAAACTACCTGGATCAACAAGTTTTTGTGGTAGCTTATTTTGAAGTATAGCACTATATTTTTCAGTAAGCATCACCACATAAACTTCTTCCAATTTTCTTTTACTTGACAAAATTTCTTTTAGGAATTTGGCATAAGAAGGCATTTGCAACAAAACATCAATGAAAGGAATATTAATGTGTATTTGTTTTAAAATATCCAAAAACTTTGAAAATTGATTATCAAGATTTTCTCTTTTTAGTTTTTGTGGAAAAGGAATTGTCGCATGGAAATGAGTCAATTTTTTTATATTGTTTTCTTCTTTTTTATTGACTTTTTTCTCTACAGATAGTTTAGAGGGTATTTCAATATTCTTACCCTTGTTTACCAATTGTTCTGGTTTGTCTGTATATGGTTCATCAAGCTCCTTGCCTGACTGTAAGGCGGTGGCCTTAAGGTGCACCTTTGAATTATTATCTGTATTTCTAGGCAAGGGACCTTGAATCTTTTCTGACACAAGAGTTGCCAGTTGGCTTAACTGTATTTCCATATTTTTGAGGGCTGCACCCTAGCTTTCCATCTTTCCATCATTGACTTTAATATACTTATACAAAAGGTTGTGAAGACTTGAATGAGCTTGTTGAGACCTTTGCTGATATGGAACTGCTTGTTGATAAGGTCTATAGTTTGGTATCCCACGGTTCTAATTCTGGTATCCCGATGAACCTTGTACTTGTTGCTTCTGGAAGCTTTGAGAATTCTCTGCCCCATTTGGATTGCTCCATTGAAATCCTGGATGTTTTTGTGCCATTGGACTCCCAAAAGGGTACGGTTTATAACCGACAGAATGGACATGTTCGTCATTATGATTGTTTGCTTGACATTCATGGTTTAGATAGTTTCCTCCACACATGTCACAAGTCTCAGATTGGCTTGGTTGTTGTGTATTCACCTGAAAAGAGTCAAACTTTTGTGCCAAAGAAACAAGTTGCTGCATTAGTGTATTTAAAGCATCAACCTGATTTACCGTAGCAGCCTTCTTGATGATTACATGCTCAAATGGCCATTGGATGGCATTCTCAGAAATCTCGTTCAGCAATTGCAATGCTTCCTCCGTGATTTTTCCCATTGCAGAACCTCTTGCAGTTGTATCAATCACATTTCTAGCAGAGGGTTTTAACCCGTGATAAAAAATATACAGTTGCATGTGTTCAGGAATGTCATGGTGTGGACATTTTCTTAACGTTGCTTTCAATCTTTCCCAAGCTTGATAAGTTGACTCAGTGTCAGTCTGCAAGAAATTAGATATGTATTGTCTTAACTTTATGGTTTTAGCCGGGAAAAAATATTCGTTTAAAAATTTCAGAGTCATTTGGTCCCATATGGTAATGGAACCTTGTGGCAAACTTCGCAACCAAATCTTGGCCCCTAGCCTGGCCACGTCCTCTGCCCCTAGCGGGAGCTGCCTGGGGCTCAGACTGCTGATCAGCGGATGAGGAAGCGCGTGTTCTAGCCATCTGTGAAAGAACAGAGTAGAAATTCAATCAGCATTTGAGGAACCAAATCGCACGACAAGAAAGAACAAATGAGAGATTTTTCCTAACTCAATAGACTCTGGGGAACAAGTACAGACGTCTCCGTACCTACCCCTCAGACTCTA
>MU763432.1:36725-56046 GCA_026770625.1 Nicotiana glauca | reverse complement strand
ATCATTTACATAGAATCAAGCCTCAAAACTCATGATTCTCCTTTCAAAATTCATAAACTTCCAACTTTAGACATTTAGGTCCGAAACACGTCAAACGACGTCCGATTTCGACCAAACTTAATAGGAAGCACTTAAACAATATATAAGACCTGTACCGGGCATCGGAACCAAAATACGAGCCCGATACCTAGTCTTTCAATCAATTTTCATTTTCATTTTTATTTTCCTTAATAATTCAGAATAATAATTTAACAGAAAAATTCTTTTACTCAGGTTCTAGACCTCGGATTTCGACTCCGGGCACATGCCCGAGTCCCATATTTTTCTACGGACCCTCCGGGACCGTCCAATCTCGGGTCCGAGTCCGTTTACCAAAAATGTTGACCAAAGTCAACTATAATCATATTAATATCAAAATTCTTTAAATTTTCCACAGAATTCACATATTTCAACACAAAAAATTTTCGGCTACGCGCCCGGACTGCACACGCAAATCGAGGCAATAGAAAATGAGGTTTTCAAGGCCTCGGAAGCACAAACAGATGAGGAAAACAGGTGATGACCCTTTGGGTCGTCACATATTATTATTCATATTTTATTTTAAAAACTAATTTTTTACATATGAAATTACATGAATAATTTATATCCATCAGCCACCCGCGGTGAAAAAACTACCAGAGGAATGGTTGACAAGTACTCTAAGCGACATACTCGACAAACCCGTTCAAAGGATGAGTAGAAATGCCGCAAGAGCGGATATTACAGCAACCGTCAACGAGCAACCTGCTCCCCAAACAGGTAACACTCACATCGTTGTTGTTGCAGGCAATGACGCACTTATGGCCATCCTAAAGAAAATGGAAGAAATGGAGAACAACGATAAAACACTCTGCGACCAAATGAGGGAGCATCAAGAAAGGGTTGATAAGATACTGGGCGCCCCAAAACTGCTGCAAAAATGGGACGTCGCCCGATTCGTCGAACGACCGTATAGCGAGGAGGTAACTCAATATGCCATACCCAAGACCTTCAAGATGCCTCAATATTTGAAGATATATGACAGCACAACAGATCTTGAAGATCACATCATTCATTACATCAACATAGTAAATAGCAACGACCACTCAAAAGAGCAGGTACCGTCGGTATTACTATAGAAGTTCGGCGAGACCCTAACAGGGGAGCATTAACCTAGTATTCATAATTACCAACACGTTCAATATCTACGTTCGAAGAAATGGCCGACAAGTCCGTCACCACCCACGCTGGGGCTAAGAAGGCAGAGGCTAGGGTAAATGATATATTCGCTGTTAGGCAATCGCCTAGCGAGGGACTCAGGGACTTCCTCACTCGGTTTAACATAGTAAGAATGAGCTTACCAAACGTATCAGAAGGGATGGCGGTGGAAGATTTCCAGAATGGGTTGAACAATAATGGTCGAGAGAGACTAGAAAGTTGTTAAGTAGACTCATAAAATACCCTCCCACCACTTGGGAAGAAATTCACAACGCTTATTGCATCGAGGAGAGAGCAGACGAGGATGACCTTAACTGTCCAACCTAACGGCTAACGTTGGTCCAAATGGAGTCGAGGATAGACTGTTGTAACGATGGTCCAAGAGAGTAGTCAGGTCCATGCCTCAACCGAGACAGGCATCAACCATATGCTAGAACAACCATTCCACCATCTACTCACCATGCGGAAGGACCGTCAAGGCCGCTCACAGGGACTTAGCGAAACAAAAAAGTTATGCCTTCACTCCTATCCGCTCATAATTTTTGTGTTTCTCCTTCAGAAATAGTGTACGCACTAGAGAAACTAGGTCCGAAGGTAAAATGGCCACAAAAGATGAAATCTGACCCAAGTACCAGAAAATCAAATGTCCTCTATGAGTTTCATCAGGAATCGGGCCACAGGACCGAGGATTGCATAGCCCTACGGCAAGAAGTGGTGAACATGCTTCACCAGAGACACCTAAGGGAGTTAATGAGCGATCGAGGGAGAGCCAACTTCAGCCGCGGACAAGAACAACACCAAGGCCCTCCAAAGACACCCTTCCCCACCTGCACCATCCAAATGATCATCAGCGGGGGCAATGAAGCAGCAGTCAACCACGTGAAGTTTACCACCACATATAAACTGAAGCGGTCGATCACCCACGAACAGTATGATGACCTCGAAGACAGTATCATCTTCAATAAGTCAAATACGCACAGTTTGACTTTTCCTCACTTCGATGCTCTTGTCATTACTTTACGTATTATAGATACTGATGTAAATGGTAGACGATGGAAGCGATGCATGTATTATTCACCCTCGGGTTCTCACACAAAAGAGACTCGAGGACAAAACAGTACCACGCTACATAATACTAACAGGTTTTAACAATGCAGTTGAGTGAACCTAAGGGGAGATAACGCTAATCGTTCTCGCTGGGGGCATTACCCTAGAAACAACGTTCCATGTCATGAACCAGGACACAACTTACAACGCCATCATAGGGCGACTGTGGATACATGCCATGAGGGCCATCCTGTCCAGCCTATATCAAGTAATCAAGTTCTCTACCCCATGGGGGATATTCAACATCCGAGGCGAACATCGCACAACCCAAGAACAGACTCAAAAGAATAGCAATTACCAAAGTCGGGGGCCAAACTCGACGAACAAAAAGACGTCATCAAGGACCCCGATGTCATGAAAGCTGCAGGGTCAACGGTAGAATACCTCGATCCCGTCTAGTTAGATAACAACGACAATAGCAAAAAGGCTTATATCAGCCATAAACTTTCAGAACCAGGTAGATTTCATAAATTTTCATTTGACAATGCCAATTTGTTTGCTTTTTCCCATGCAGATATGCCGGGTATCCCGAAAGACGTTGCCACGCACAAGTTGAACGTCAATCCACTCTACCCTCCAACACGACAAATAAGAAGAAAATTTAACGTCGCAATCAACGAGGCCGTCAGTGATGAGGTGGATAAACTACTCGCTAACAACTCCATTCGAGAATCGAAATACCCCCAATGGGTCGCCAACATAGTCACGGTTAAAAAGAAAAATAGAAAGTGGCGGATGTGCGTGGATTTCATGGACCTAAATAAGGCCTGCCCGAAGGACTCCTTTCCGATGCCTCATATTGATCAACTCATCGATGCAACGGTATGGTACGAGTTGTTGAGCTTCCTGGACACCTACTCAGGTTACAACCAAATCCTCATGGAGGAGGAGGACCAGGAAAAGACTACTTTCATCACCCATCAAGGAACGTACAGTTACAGAGTCATGCCATTCAGGTTGAAGAACGCAGGGGTGACTTATCAAAAGATGGTCACCAAAATGTTTAAGGACTAACTCAGCAAAACACTGGAAGTTTACATAGACGACATGTTGGTCAAATCAAAAAGGAAGGAAGACCACATCGACCACCTGAAGGAAGCATTCAGTATACTAAGTCAATACGGTATGAAGCTGAACCCCGAAAAGTGTGCCTTTGGCATAACTTCGGGCAAGTTCCTTGGCTTCCTAGTATCACAAAGTAGCATCGAGGTCAAACCCGACCAAATCAAAACCATCGAGGGAATACTTGAAGTACAGACCAGCAAGAAACAAGTGCAAAAATTGACATGTTGTATAGCCACCTTGTCGAGGTTCATCTCATGAACCTCCGACAGATGCCACAAATTCTTCAACGTGCTTTAAAAGGACAACACGCTGCTCCAGTGGAATTCAGAATGCATCGAGGCCTTAAGAGAACTAAAGGCATACTTGTCCTCGCCCCCTCTACTCGTTAAAGCAGAACCTGGCGAGAGCCTCCTGATATTCTTGGCCGTATCAGATGTCGCAGTAAGCACAGTATTGGTCCGTGAAACAAAGGTACGCAATCTCCAATTTATTACATTAGGAAAACCATGGTCGATGCCGAAAAAAGATATCCCCACCTCAAAAAATTTGCCTTGGCATTAGTGGTATCTTCACGAAAGCTTAGACCCTATTTTCTATACCACCCCATATCGGTGGTGATGACCTTCCCCCTAAGGAGCATCCTACATAAACCCGAACTGTCAGGGAGATTGGCCAAGTGGGCTATAGAATTGAGCGAGCACGATATAACCTATAAGTTGCGAACAACGATAAAATTGTAGGTACTCGCCGATTTTAGTGCCAAAATAATGGCTGAGGTTGAGCAGGAAACTTCTCGTACCTCTCCCAGGTTACCCGACCTATGATTCCTATACACCGATGGCGCTTCCAACGCATCAGGATCTAGACTGGGAATCGTACTCGAGGTCCCAATAGGCAAAGTCATCCTCCAGTCCATACGGTGCCCTGATATGACTAACAATGAGGCCGAGTACGAGACCGTAATTGTAGGACTAAAACTTGCCCTCAATATCGAGCATGACGAGTCATCCTCAGATGCGACTCGCAACTCGTTGTCAACCAAGTCACATGGACTTTCCAAATCAAATAGCAGAGGCTACAAAAGTACCAGGTAGAAATTCATAAACTACTACCAGAATTAGACGAATGTCGACTCGACCAGATACCTCGAACACAAAACATTGAGGCAGATGGCCTTGCCAAGTTAGTAGCAGCCACCAAGAACATTACAAAAGAAAACATGGTTACCCTCCTCTACTCATCAATAGAACAACTTAAGGCACACTCTGTAAATTTGACTTGGGACTGACGCATTCGTATTATAACATATTTGCAGGAAAGAGTACTCCCATCAAACAAAAAGGAAGCCAAAAACTTCGAATGCCGGTGGCCAGGTACAGCCTCTAAACCATGACCAATACAAAAGAAAATTTGGAGGCCCTTTAGCGAAATGCCTAGGGCCAAACCAAACAAGACATATCCTCGAGGAAGTACATAAAGGCCACTGCGGTGCCCATACCGTTAATCGAGCCCTCGTCAGATGCCTCATACGAGCGGGTTATTATTGGCCCACCAAGAAAAATGAAGCTACCGACTATGTCAAGAAGTGCGAGCAGTGCCAGAAGTACGCTCATATGATACACCGAGCGGGCGAGAACCTCCACTCGATCGGATCACCATGGTCGTTCATCAAATGGGAATGGATATTGTCGGACCCCTTCCAGCAGGGTGAGGTAATATACGATTTCTTTTGGTTTTAATTGACTATTTTTCCAAGTGGGTAGAAACAGGTGCATTCGCCCAAATACGCAAACAAGAAGTTATCACATTCATATGGAGAAATAACACATGCCGCTTCGGCTTCCCCAAAGAAATTAGCTGTTACAACAAACCCCAATTCACCGAAAAAAAGACCGCTGAATTCATCGAGAAATGGTACATCAAATGAATACTCTCTACGCCATATCACCCTGCCGGTAACGGCCAGGCCGAACCCGCCAACAAAATAATACTAAACATCTTGAAGAAAAAGCTTGAGGACGCCAAGGGATTATGGCCGGAATTGCTACCAGAAGTGTTGTGGGCATACCGTACCACGCCAAAAACAAGCATAGGAGAAATGCCATATTTACTAGTCTATGGGACTGACGCTATGATACCAGTCAAGGTCGGGGAACCTAGTTTGAGATACTCCAATGGAAGCGGAACAAGCAACGATGAGAACAGGAAATAAGACCTTGATGAAGCAGAGGAGCAAAGAGACATGGCTTACATAAGAATGATAGCCCAAAAACAGCAAGTAGAATGGTACTACAACAAAAAGGCCAAAGTACGGCCACTCAAAGTCGGAGACTATGTACTCAAGGCCAAAACACAGGCAAGCAAAGACTCAAGAGAAGGTAAACTAGGAACCAATTGGGACGAGCAATACAAAATCACGGAAGAAGCAAAAAAAGACCATTCCAATTAGAAACAATGGAGGGAAAACTACTACAAAACAATTAGAACGTCGCCCACCTCAAATACTTCAACTTCTAAAAATGGACGCCCTCCAAGACGTACTCTTTTTCCCTCACCCGGGTTTTGTCCCAATTGGATTTTCTCGGGGAGGTTTTTAATGAGACGGCGAAGGGAACGTCTCAAAGTTTAAGTATAATTCATCGCCCTACCTATCGACTACTTCTCGAGGCCGAACGATGAAGGGAATAGGTAGATTGGAACTTCTCCAATGTATGTATGGAACAGACAGAAACATGTAATACTTTCTAATGAATGAAATAAACAAAGCAGCATCTTTGCACAACTCGACCAAGTCATTTTACACTTTACATTCGACCTCGCTCGAATTACTTTACATTCAACATCGCTCGAATTACTTTACATTCGATTTCGCTCGAATTATTTTACACTCGACCTCGCTCAAATCACCTTACATTCGGCCTCACTCGAATTACTTTATATTCGGCCTCGCTCGAATTACTTTACATTCAACCTGCTCGAATTACTTTACATTAGACCTGCTCGAATTATTTGATTTTCAACCTCATCAAAGCTCGATCTCTTTCGAGCTAATCAATACTCGGCCTCATGTCGGTCTATGTTCAATCAGCCAATATCAACCATACACAAACGGCCGAAAAATCAAGGACTTCCCCACATAGCAAAAAAAAAAGAAAAAAGAGAACGTGAATCCATAAATACATAGAAAAAAGAAAATTGTTCCATTTTAATTATTGGATTACAATACATTTTACAAAGGGCTCCAGGACGCCCTCACAAAAATAGCAAAGCAAAAAACTAAGTACAAAAGCTTCACGCCACATCATCCCCATCGGCGTACTCATCATCGTACCAGGGACCAGAGGCAAGCCTATCCACGACGTCGTCATCCTCATCCCCGCCAGGTGTACCAGGGTCGTAACCACAAGCTTCACGGGTTGCATGTGCCTTGATACGGACGCCCTCAAGCTCCACTTCGAAAACTTTCCCGATAGCCTTCAAAGACTTGTACACATCAAGTTAAGCCTCGGGATGGACCCACATCTCATACAACTCCCGTGGCATACCGGGATCGGCAGAAGTATGAGATGTAGACGGCTGAGCCTATCGTCGTGCCTCTTCGACCCTCAAGATAATGACTCACTCATTCAACTCGAACAACTCCGCCTCCAAACCCTGGATTTGTTCTTCCAACCTCTCCACCTTGATCGCCGACATCTCAACCTCATTAGCCCGCTCTGACCTACAAACATGGAGGGCATCATTTAATGTCGCTGCTTCAGCCATAGCAGCTATTCTGCCTTTCACGGCCCGACCCAATTCTTCGATCATAGCGCTCAGTTCATCCCTCAGATCGACAACCCTTGCCTCCCTCTTCCCGAGTTCAACTGTTAAGGATGCCACCTACACCTAAAGGTCAGGGTTCTCGGCCATCACCCCCTTACTCACCTCGAGCTTGTCCTCTTTGGCCTTTAGTACCGCCTCAAGCTCACTGCACCTAATGATCGCCCTAATAAGCTCATCGTCCCTCTCCCTCAGCTCTTTATCTTTCTTCGTCAGCTCACCGTTCTTCTATTTAAGCCCATCACGAAGCAACTGAAACTTGCCATCATGGCTGACAAAGTCGGCCAGCGTTCGGTGCTTGGTACGGTATTCCTTGTACTTAGAGGTCATATTCTTAAACATCCTCCGCTCTACTCGACGGTCGCGCTCCATTCCCATAATAAGAATCTGACATGCAAAATAAAAAAGAGAAGTCAGTATAAGTATATTACACATACGAAACAAACTTAACCTAACATGGAAAAACACTCACTTGCAGGGCCATGTCAGATATACCCAACGACAGATCCGCATCTTTCATTGTCTGTAGCGCCATATTCTCGGAAGCCGCGCACAGAGGAGCAAAGGCCGGCACTACCCATTTTGAGTTTTCCAAGAACCCGTAGTCCACGGGAATGACTATGTGCCGATTAGGACTCTCCGTCCTTATCTCCACACGAGGAGTCCTCTCCATGAAGGTCTGTATCTCCTTAGGGTCGATGTCCGAGCCAGAGCCGTCGTCCCCCGCAGGGACAGCTCTACTTCACCCGGCAACCGCCGCTACTACAAACCCCCTCAACCTAGAGGGTCTCCTCTCCATGACGACACCTGTCGTAGAAACAGCCTCAACGTCTGGTGTAAGCGCAGATTCCGCTTCCAAAGCAATGAATTTTTCCGGCTCCACGTCAGCGACAATGTCCATCGCGGTCCCCACCCTTCACCTTTT
Organism: Nicotiana glauca; assembly: GCA_026770625.1. NCBI lineage: Eukaryota > Viridiplantae > Streptophyta > Magnoliopsida > Solanales > Solanaceae > Nicotiana > Nicotiana glauca. The sequence goes on along the minus strand of MU763432.1, from coordinate 47,891 downwards.
CCAAGACGATATCTCCTCGCCATTAGACGGCTTGTCTACAAGGTGAAAGATAGGTTGAGAAGAGATCTCATCCCGCACGGCAACAGTTTGAGGGGCGGAGTCCCTCATTGGCAGAACTTGAGTTTGACGTCCTCGAGCAGACTCATCTAAGGAAAATTGCATTCCAGCCAATATGATAGCTTGGAAAAATGCAGGCACCAGAGCCTTCACCTTTTTGGAAACTCGCTGACCTAGCACCAAAGGAAGGTCGCATCAAAAAGCGAGATAAACAACAATAAGTTGAGGTAGAAATAACACTTATTGGACGGGGTCTTGGGTCCAAAACGCCTATGAAAGGACGCCCAATCATAAATTCCCACAGTCGAGCCATTCAATCTTCAATATAAAAGACGGGAGAAGGTGCATGCCTCTCAGCTGAAAACAAGGAAGCCGCAAGTGAGTCGAAAGTGAAAGAATGAAAGAAAATAACAAGAATACGGCAAGATACTTATGGTTATAGTTCCATTGCTCAGGATACCCAGTCGGATTCGTTACCAGGTGCTCGGTCTTGATGAAGAAGTACTTATGACAGAACTGTCGATTCGTCTTATCATCCATCCTGGCCACCAACCCTTTAATCCCAAGATGCCGCAGGTGTATCAATGTACCTCTATAAAAATTGGGCAAAAATAGATACAGCAGGTGGCGAACGTTGACCTCACAGCTAGCAACTCCGCGTATTTCGCTAGCATCAGAAAAACTTTGCACAAATAAGGGGAGAGATGCGTCGTACACACATCGTAAAATCGTCAAAACTCCTCCGCTAATGGGGGAGAGGAAGGGAATAACCAATTAAGAATGGGTAAACGTAGAAAGCACAATATCTGGGTGGGTGAACCTCTACGATGTCACCCCCGGCCGGAACAATTTCTACGTGAGGAAGAATGCAATATTTGGACCGAAGGTCAGCTATTTGAGGCAGTCCCGTCTTAGAAAGCTTTTGAGCAGGAGCAGGAGCAGGTCCGTTTTGGAAGTCATGTCCAACCAAAGGGTTCTTGGGTACTACCTCTTTCACGGTGGGGAAGCTTTCCTCCTCTTCAGTCATGAATTCCTCACCGCCAGGAGGAAGGGCCGCCAATAAAGGAGTGGCATCGGAGACTTCGTCGTGAATATGAGGGGATTTTGACATATTTCCGTATCAAAACGTATGCAACAAAATCTGAAGAAAAAGATATTAACTGGGTAAGAAGTCAAGGACTGGAATTGAAGAGGCTGCAAGGAATTGAAAGCGGAGATCGGAAAAAAAGATCAAAGAAGAAAAATGCACATGCGAAATGAGAAATGATGAAACTTTTCGAAAATTAAACCCCCCTCCCAATCTATTTATAGGGTTGGGTGACACCAGAATCGAAGCAAAGAACCATCAATGACACCAAAATCGAAGTGACAAAAGCACAGATACTGCATTGGGAACACTCGTAATAATGACATGCATGGCCATAACGTCACCCCACGTTAGCCACACCAACCGCAGCCTCGTTGGCCACGCTATTTTTTTACCTCGGCCGATTCGACTCAATCAATACGACCAAATTTCTTCTAAACGGATGGAGACCAGATCCGCTTATCGAGGACGTGCAAGATCATGACCTCAATAAGCGGAGATACTAACTGTATTGGTCTAAATTTGGACCTTTATAACTGCAAATAAACTGGGCCGAGAACAAAGTCGACCACGACACAACGGCGAGGAGTCATCTTAAAAAGGATTATTGCCGAGGTCAAGTAAATGGAGCAAGGAAGCAACGGTAGGATAGGTTTAGTAATAGACATAAAGAACATTCCATTGGATATTCGTTATGTTGTACTTTTTAGGATTTCTTAGGGATATGCCTTATAAATAGGAAGAGATAAAGAACAAAAGGAGTATCTTCACTTTTGGAGAAGGGCACATTGTAAAGATTTGACTATAAAGAATATATAAAAGCTTGTCTTGTTCACTGACTACATTGTTCAAACACACATTGTTCACTCTTTGTTTACAAGATCCAAAGATTTCTTATCCATCAATATCTTTCATTATTCCACTTTGCTGTCAGGAAGAAGAATCACCCAAGTCATCTAATATTTGGGTGATAAATTCTTCCTTATTGCATTTATTGTCATTATCTATATTTATTGTATGATTCTATTACTACATTCATTGACAATCACCTAACATATGCTGGGTATTTATTGCTCTGGAACACGGTCTCATCCCACTGATCCCCTTCCGTCTTAGATCTAGAATTTACTATGTTTAATTAAAATTCACCTTCTATTTCCTCACTAATTAATTTAACAGAAAACTTAACACTTTTTGATCAAACAATATATACGTTAAAATCGAGGGAGTAGATAAGTTACGAATGGACAACATTAGAAATGAATGCACTGTACCATCCTTTGTACCAGAGGTTAACGTTTAGAATGGACACTAAAAGAAAAGGTGATAAGACAGAAAATTGGTTTGTTTGAGAAAAGATTTTTCAAGTTTTTCAAAAATATTCGAAGAGCGTTTTTGTTTTACGTTGTTTTTTAAGAAGCTTTTCGTTAAAAAGAAAATTTAAATGAAGAGGTGATTTGAGGATGTCTCTCATTGAAAAACTCTTTTTTCACTTTCAAACGATTTCTATAAATCTTTAAAATATTAGAACAATCCAAATATATCCTATAACTTCCACTAGCTAAAATCTCCGATTTTTTGAGTTTGTTTCTTTATTTTAAAGGAACTTATTTTCTTTCCCCCCTAAATATATATATTTATCAGTGAATTATCTCACATTCATATTCCTCAAATATATAGATTCTAAATAATCAAAGGATTTTATTTACATAAATAAAGAGACTAGAGACCAAAATGTACAATTAACCAACCATAAGGTTTTTGTGTGCTCATAGATTAACGAAAACATAATCGCAACCTTAATGATCAAATTGGTTTGTAATTCAATTTCTAGTCGTGAATCTTTTTAGTGTTAGATTTGTAAGCGTTTAGCCAATATTCAAAATAAATTCTCATCTTTGTTTAGTCTCTTTATTTATGCAAATCTAGTAGTTCGATTGAAAAAGTACATCCCAAAGAGCCTTATAGGAATGATGACAAAGCTGAAGAAAGTAAAGAGTTCAAGTTCATTATATCGAACTACAACTATGATATGAATCTTTCGTAATGCAAAATCACTTAAATTTTTTTAAGTAAACTCTTTAGATCAATCATGTCTACTTCAACAAGAAAAAAAAAAGAAAAAAAACTGTTAATCCATCACTAGTCAATTAAATCAAGAGAACAGACAAGAAAATTAACGAAAAGACTCAGAAGGCAAGCTTGTACCCATGAGATGCAGAGTCAAGATTTCAAGGTTGTGGATTCGTTCGAACCAAATCTACTAGGTTTAGCCGAATCTGTCAGGGGCAGCTCAAACACATGCGGGCGGGGCCTAAAGCCAAAGTTTAATACGAGGCCTAAATTTTAAAAAGAAAGTTATAAGATATATTTTTATTTGAAGTCTATTCGTCTAGCTTTTTGAGATATAAAGTTGTTCATATTCTTTTTATAATCGATTTTTTTTAATAATTCCTTCTCAATTAATATTATAGCCAACTCATTTAGTCTTTCTTGAAATATTGTTCATTTTAGATAAGCTTTTATAGACTAATAGAAGTATAGAATTATTGAAAGCTTAAAAGTATTGTTGAACACTTAAACTAATGAAATCTTGGAGAAAAAGGTGAATAAAAATATTAAAGAGAAAGTCAAAAAATATGTAGAGGTTTATGAACTACGAAGAGATTGGGAAAAAAGAAAGATTGACTTGGACAAATTAAGAAAAGGAGAGTAAAAATTTTTTACATGTTATCTAATGAAAGAGTAAAAAGTGAAAAATTGGAACGTCGGGAAAACTATTCATCTATTTATTTTTTAATAAGCCAAATTATTACTTTATTTTTTATATATATAAAGAGTTCTCTTTCCTTTTATATTAAAAACTCTATTTTTTAGTATTAAAAGTACTAAATATTATTTTTTTAAACACCTATAAACTTATTATTTTAAAAAAAACGGGGCCCCCAAAATTTGGGGGCCTAAGGCGCCGGCCTTACCACTCGTAAGATTAGAGTCGGCCTTGGAATCCGCTTCCGATACTCTAGCTCCGCCCCTGCCCATGTCTCCTCTTCCCCCGCCAACCCCAAATGAAGAACCAAAGGAGAACCCGATGCAAGCATGTAGTCATACAGGGTACCGGGACGGGCGGCACTCCTAAGGATATAATTTAAACAGCTTACCCTAATACAAGCATCAGTGACGGCTTCTACTGTTCGAACCCGTGACCTGTCCATAAATGAAGAATCAAAAAAAAAAGAAAAAAAAAAGAGGAATTTTCATAATGCACAATGTAACAATATTGTTCAATTGTTATCGATTTATGTCACTTGTATTCAAACGTGCAACGAATATAATGTATCTATTGTATTCGTTCACGCAGCGAATACAAGTTTTATGAACTATATTTGTCCGTTCAAATGTATTCATCTGTGCAACAAATACAATATGTATCAACTATATCCAAGGCAAAATACAAAGGTGTATAGGATACAACCTATATCGACTGTATACTGGGGTGTATATAAAGGATACAACCTATATCAGTTGTATTCGCTCGCGCAACGAATACAACCAAGACGAAATACAGAAATACAGGAAAATAAAATGCTCTTTTGATAGTCAAACTCAAGACCACGGCTAACTAAGCAGGCACTTTAGCCAACTAAGTTACGAGAACTAGTTGCTCACTTATTTCAGTTCAAAATAATTAATCTGTTATTTTATGAATTTGCTATAAAATTTAAATATAGCTACTAATGATAAATATATTGTATATGTTTGATATGTCGCGTAATTTGGTCAGAAAGAAAAAAGAATGAAATATTCACCAGCTTTCACCTGCGTTTAAGGAGATAAAAAAAGGAGTGTTGGGCTTTAGAGGTGCTAGGATTATCTAGAAATGGGCTGCTCCAAAATAAACCTGTCCCCAAATCAGGATTTGTGTGTTTTTTCTTTGTGAGGGTTTTGGTTGAGGGGTGCAGAGATAAGTACACACAAGTTAATGGCTTTGCAACACTCATCCCACACCATGCTCAATTATGACGACTCTTTTTATATGATTTTGGACATTGCAAATCCAACTTTAGGAAAAAAAAATTTGGAGGAATTAATTTGAACTTTTGGAAAGATCATCAAAAGTCAAAACCACATAGTAATATCATGCTACAAATTTAATATCTAAATATATTTAACAAATTTTTAGCACAAAAATATTGTTTGAGCAACTCATATATTGATTTTTGTTTCAAGAACATGCTTGATGTGGTATACCTATCAAATGATATTAATTAGTCCATTTGTATATACAGTTCTCTATGTACTTGTTAATGTTATTTTTAATTTGTGTGCCTTTTTTTTTTATAAAGTTTTATTTATAAATTCTAATCTCTGGACTAAAGAAATGCAAAAAAAGAGTGGTTTTCTTGGAAGCAGCAATATAAATAGAAGATGGAGGGTCTCTCTAAAACCAAAAGGCCATATTGTACTATAGCCACCCTTCAGTCTCACCATCCCATCAGACCCACAACCCTCACTTTAGCTCCCTCTATATATATAGTATATATTATAACTGATGATAGAATTCTATTGCATACATAATTAATTTAGTAGAGCTGAGACCTTCTTCCTCTATATATAGCAGCTACATACTATTTTTCTTACTTTTAATTTGTTAGGAGAATTTAAAGAAATAAAAAAAGAAGGATCATAAGATGGAAGAGATGATGAAACCTGCATGGTTAGAAGGATTAATGGCTGAGAAATTCTTTGCAGGATGTGGGGTCCACGGGAATAGGAGGAAAAATGAGAAAAACATCTTCTGTTTAGAGTGTTGTCAAAGCTTTTGCCCTCACTGCCTTCCTTCTCATCACTCCCATCCTCTTCTCCAGGTCTCTCTCCTACTCATAATTTCTTTAGTTATAATAAATTTATATAATTATGTAGCTGATAAAACTTTAATTATTCATTTGAGGTTTTTGTTTCCTTTTTTTTATTTGAGAATTTAATTATTAATTACTCCTAAAGCGTCCCAGTCTTTTGTTAACATGTCTTATTTATGTGCTATTTTGTTATTTTCTTGAATTTGACTTTATTTTTATCCGAGAATAAGTTTGAATTTTTAAGAGTAGAAATTGGGGTCTAATTAAGAAGCTTGCTTCATAAGGTAATTCTTATTAGGTGATATCAAAATTTCTCCTTCTCTTCTTCTTTTGCTTTGTGGCAGGTTGGAAGTGAGAGAGAGAGGAACTGGCTCTAATTTGTGTAAAAACATTAGAATTTTTTAATTTTTTATATTTTTTAAATTAAAAGAAGTGATTTTCTTTGGAATTGTTTTTTTTTGTTAAATTGGTGAATTTAAACAAAGCGATTTGGGCATTGAGAATTCATATAACAGTTCCAATTTGCTTAGACTTGAGGTTTAATTGTTGTTGGTAGTATTATTTATTAGTATATTCCAATTGAAAATTAGAACAAGAAGGACGACCCAATGAAATTTTATTAGTAAATTTGGGAAGAATAGTGCCTTATCACCTCAATTCAAAAAAGATATATTCCAATTGAAAATAATTTTGATGAATTAAGTGGATTTGTAGTTGTGGAGGTTAAAGGGTAAATGTTTTGGATATTTACTTACAATCTCCAAGAGTCATGTTTGGTTGTATACTGAATTTCTGTATTGTGTTGTCAATTACTAAAAGTAGTGTGTTAGGGAGCTATAGTTCCCTCTTTTTGGAGCTGTTTGCTTTCCTATTTTAGAAGATTTCTTTTACACCCAATTTCCCCCTGCAAAGCTTCCTCACCTGTTGCTTTCAAAGACAGTTTTGACCCAATTCTCATAATTAATTTTTTTTCTTAGTTTATTTTGTCCTTTCCAACATTTTCAGTACTCATTTCTGTATGCTTTTCTCTCTCCCAATTCTTTCACTTCATTTATTCACATTTACTTTTCTTGGATTCAAAGTTGACTACCTTGCTTTTTCCTATTAAATTTCAGCTTGTTACAGTAGAGTTTTTCTAATTTAAAATTCTTAGGTAGGAGAATTACATAATCAATGATATAATACACCTTAAATTTAGTTAAATAAGTACTTTAACCCCATAATTATCTTAAGAGCAAAAGTTTTCTTAACACCTTTATTAATTCTATTAATAATTAAGTTTTGAAAGAAAATTGCTAATGAATAGAACTTTCACAGGAAATTTCAGTTATTTAAAGGATAGAAAAATGTGTTGCCAAAAACATGTACCTTTCCCATTTACTTGAAATTTACCAAGAAGAGCTTTATTTCCTTAATTTTATCTTTTTTGTAAATATCAACTTCCTTTAGTCTCCAAGTTCTTTTGTTTCGTTTGTTTATTGAAATTCTTTATTTTCTTGTTTAATTTATTTTCGATTTCAACAGTAATTGACAATTATTTCTTATAAATAACATCCAAATTCTTTCATTTTTCTTAAAATATTAAGATGGGTGATAACTTTCTCTATATTAGTATGATCTGATTGAACTTAGTGGAATTAGAAAATAGTGTTACTTCTATTTTGTTTCAGCGGTTCTGTGTCGGCTTTACTGTAATAAAAATTATTGAACAAATTGCTTGTTTAATTAAAATTTAAAGATTAGCAGTTTCACTTTATCCTAGTTCAATATATATTTGATCCATATTTCTGCTACTAGTTCTGATTCAAACATCTATATTCGTACTCGGATCTTATTATAATCGATCACAAATTCTATTTTTGTGGCTAAAGAATTACAATTCTTAAGAGTAGGTGACTCGAATTTATTCTTGGTGATGTAAAATAACTATTAAATGAATTGAGAAGATTAAAAAAAATTAAAGAATAACGTATTAAACTTTGATATAATAGTTAGGTTTGTATTTTTCTATTACAGGTTAGAAGATATGTGTACCAGGATGTTATAAGATTGGATGACCTTGAGAAGCTCATTGACTGTTCCTACATTCAGGTATTAATTATTGTTAATGGAAATACTTGTAGAATTCGTTATTTAAATGCGTTATAATATGATAATGGTTATTATTTGTTTGACAGCCCTACACAATAAACAGTGCCAAAGTTATATTCTTGAACCAGAGAGCTCAATCAAGGTCATGCAAGGCTTCTGGCAATTCTTGTTTTACCTGTGACAGAGTTCTTCAGGATCCCTTCAACTTTTGTTCTCTCTCTTGCAAGGTCCACATTCTATTCTTTCTCTTCCCCTCCCCCCACTCCCACAAGTGCAACAAAATTCAGTAGCGGAGCCAAAATTTTCGTTAAGGGATGTCAAAATATATAAAAGTAAATATACTATAAAATTAAGGGGAGTTAATACATTGGATATATATATATAATTTTTTTTTACCTACCTACACAGTGTATTTTTCCTGTAAATGGGTGTCATTTGACATCCCTTCCTATAAGGTGGTTCCACCACTGCTCCGCCCCACTACAAATTATGAAATCAAAACAACCATCTCGTAGATAGAGTCTGATTCAGAATTTGAATTTGATGGATTCAACTTTAAATGTTCTGATCATTGAACTAATTATACTTTTGAAATTGCAAAAAATTACTCTTTGTATAGGTTTTAGTATGCGTGCGCGTGCATGTCTCTATATTACACACTTATACTTCATATCGGAAATACTGATTTTAATAGATCCATTGGACACGGATTCCATCTACCTCTGCTCATACATGACATAGTTTTTTGAGAAAGAAATTTTGCTACTTTAAAAAATTTTATAATATAACATGAAAAATGAAAATTTAAAATATGAATAATTTTTTATCGAAAGTATCACCATGCTACAAATAGTCAGCGTATATATATTCTTACCAAATATTTATCTCCTTTTTTTATATGGATGGAAAAATTATCGCTAAGCATATCATAAATGTGCATATTACATTTTTAGCCCTGTAAAATAAATAATTATTCAAAATGCAAGCAACACTATGATGCAGGTTGATTATATGGTGTATCAAGGCGAAGATCTATCAAACATTCTCTATAGGTTTGATGAGTCTGACTTTGCACTCTCCCAATTTGAGGGTCTCCACGTGGACACCTCTGATTTGCTCGATGAGGAAAGCCAAATTACTCCCAACTCCATCTTAGAAGATCCATTAGAATGCAGAGGCTCATCTTGCTCAAATAATGGCATGGGCAATTCTGGCATTTCACATGATGCCCGTGTGGCGAAAAATAAGAAAAAAAGCAGTGGTTTTTTTCCTGGACTTGTGCTTTCATTGAGCAATAGGAGAAAGGGAGCCCCTCAAAGATCTCCTCTTTCTTGAAAATAAATTAGTGAATATCCTCAAATAAATTACTCCATTTAGTACTTATTGTAATATTACCAGCATTATTAGTTCTCTGGATTTTGTGGGTGTAATTTTATGAAGTTTGTAGCGTCACTCTTAGGTGGGAATTTACCCCAAAGTGAGTCCATTGCAAGCCATAGGTTGATATTTAGAGAGGTTTCGACAAGATATTTTAGCTCTCTAATTATCACCAATTTTGTACTGGTTCGATGGAACTTGAACATATAAAATATAAGTAGCTTCTACTATATGATTTCATTTTGTGGTTAATGACACGTGTAAATTTCCTTTCTCTATTGTTCATTTTTATTCTGTTACTTCAGATTTATGATTGTGAATATTGATGTCAACAACACCGATTCACTAAAATTTTATCATTGGGGTCTGGGAAAGGATACGCAGACTTTACTAACTGAAGGGAGTAGAGATGTTTTCGAAAGACTCTCGACCGAAGAAAACGAAAAAAATAAATATATTAATACTGTTAACAGATACCATAGAAATAATAATATCATAAAGACTAGAAAACATATGAAAAGCAAAAGGAATAGCCAGTAAATACACCCGGCATTATAAAAAACGAAAGAGTAATGAGAACACAACATTAGCCACTAGTAGTCTAAGACAACAATCCTACTAGACTAGCCTCACATAGGTACGAAGTAGAAGTAGACTCAAGTACCTCCTAACTTACAACCCTAATACTCGACCTTCACAATTTCCTATCAAAGGTCATGTCCTTGGAAATCTGAAGTCACGTCATGTTCTGCCTGATCATCTCTCCCCAACACTTCTTAGTTTGCCATCTACCTCTTTTCGTGTCTTCCAAAGCCAACAGTTCACACTTCCTTACCGGGACATTTGGGCTTCTCATTTGTACGTGCTCGAACCATCTGAGTCTCGCTTCCCGCATCTAGATATCAATGCGAGCCACACTCACCTTCTCCTAAATATTATCATTCCTAATTCTTAATTCGCCAACACTCAACCTTATACATCATGGCCGGTCTAACCACCGCTCTATAAAACTTACCTTTGAGTATCGATAGCACTCTCTTGTCACACAGAACTCCAACTGCTAACATCTACTTCATCCACCCCACCTTAATACAGTGTGTGACATCCTCCTCGATCTCCCTACCATTTGAATAACCGACCCAAGGTACTTGAAACTGCCTCTACTTGGCATGACCAGCGATTCAAGTATCACGTCCACTATCACTTCCCTCGGCTCGGCACTGAACTTGCACTCCAGGTATTCCGTCTTAGTCATGCTCTGCTTGAAAACCTTAGACAGAAGGGGTTGTCTCCAAACCTCCCGCCTCTTATTCACACCGGCTCGCGTCTCATCAATCAAAATTATATCGCTAGTGAATAACATGCACCATGGTACCTTCCCTTGTATATGGTGCGTTAGTGCATCTATTACCATGGCAAATAAGAATAAGCTGAGCATAGATCCTTGGTGTAACCTAGGGGTGTTCAAAACCGATCCGAAATCAAAAATCGAACCAAACCGAAGCTTAATGGCTTACTAGTAACGACTTAACGGCTTAACAAACGGGGAACAGATTGTATTTTTTTATTAACGACTTATCGATTTAGGGGCGAATTATTCAGTTTTCTTAACGGATAATCCGTTAACCCGTTAACAATATATATATATATATATATATATATATATATATATATATATATATATATATATATATA
>MU763432.1:19437-35783 GCA_026770625.1 Nicotiana glauca | reverse complement strand
TACAGTTAAAAATATATATGCGACAAAAATAGCAGGAAAACAACATCTAATATTTAAGAAGAGAAAACATGCTCTGGAGTAGCCACAGAGTATATATTACTAGAAATAAAACAAAGGTATTTAATTCACTTTCATACTCAACTTATCTTATCACATGTGTACAACCACTCGCTCTCATCTTAATATCAATCTTTCATTTATTTGTCACCACAATATATATATATATATATATATATATATATATATATATATATATATATATATATATATATTAAATATAAAAAAAATAAAACCCTTGAAAATGAATAACAAAAACAAATCCGTCTGTATTTCCTTATTCCTCTTGGTTATATGAGGTCTTGACTTTCTTTCTTTCTTTCATTCTTATCTAATCCAAGATTTCATAGCTTTACCTACTTGATTTAAGGGTCTTGGATTAACGAGTATAAACCAGTCCATGTTTGATATTTTTAATAAATGTTCTTTGAAAAGCATTTCCTATTTTATTCTTTACTCTTCCTTAAATAGGGGCTCTATGGAAAATCACTAGTTATTGTTTACCAGTAAGAATAATGGTGTCGAAGAGGGAATGAATTTTAGTCAAATGGGATGTGCATTTTAACACCCATTCGATCTGGAGCAATCGTCCCATCGGCGATATTTGGTGAATTCACATCTGTTTGAAACAGTGTTATCAATTGCTTTTATGGTGTTAAACTTACCTCTGCATTGTTTCCGATTCATACTCTATAATCAGTTCAGCTATTTCATGCACAACAGAGAAAATACAATTTAGTGAATATGTATATTAGCCCGATAAACCGCCCGATAAGAGGTAATCCGATACCAATCCGCCTAATATCTTATCGAGTGGATAACGGATTAATACATTTAAAAGCTGGTAATCGTTAAGCCAAACCGTTAAGAGTAAATAACCGCCCAATCCGCCCGATAAACAGCCCTAGTGTAACCCCATAACAACCAGAAAATGCCTTGAGTCACCTGCTACTGTCCTGGCCTGAGTCTTAGCTCCATCATACATGTCTTTAATCGCCCTAATGTAGGCATTCGGCACATCTTTTGCCTCCAAACATCTCTAGTGGACCTCACTAGGAACCTTGTCATACACTTTCTCCAGATCAATAAACACCATGTATACATCCTTTGTCCTCTCCCTGTATTGTTCTACCAATCTCCTAATAAGGTGGATAGCTTTCGTAGTAGAACGATCCGACATGAACCCGAACTGGTTCTCAAATATAGATACCATCCTCATCACCCTCACTTTTACTACCCCCTCACAAACTTTCATAGTATGACTTAATAATTTAATACCCTTATAGTTGTTACAACTCTAAATATCACTTTTGTTCTTGTATAACGAACCACCGTACTCGACCTCCACTCATCTCGCATCTTCTTCGTCCTAAAAATAGCATTAAACAGCTAAGTCAGTCACTCCAAGCTTGCTCTTCCCACACTCCTCTAAAATTCAACCAGAATCTCATCTGGCCTAGTCGCTCTGCCCCTACTCATCTTACGCGTAGCTCCCACAACCTCCTTAACCTTGATGCACCTACAGTACGTAAAGTCACGGTGACTCTCGGAATGCTCCAATTCACCTAGCACAACATCCTGATCCCCTTCTTTATTCAGAAATTTATGAAAGTAAGTCTGCCATCTTTTCTTAATCTGGGCTTCTCCCATCAATACTTTACCGTCCTCGTCTTTGATGCACCTCACTTGGTCCAAATTTCGAGACTTCCTCTCTCTCGCCTTGGCCAATCAGAATAACTTCTTCTCCCTGCTTTGCCCCCAGTTCACCGTACATACGATCAAAAGCCATAGTCTTAGCCTCCGTGACCGCCAGCTTAGTCTCCTTCCCAGCTACCTTATACCTCTCCCTGCACGCTCACTTCATTACACCATCAGCCGCCTTTGTGTCCTCCAGAGTAATCCGTCGGGACCCCTAACACCTCTCACGCAACCTTCCTTATGGAGTTTGCCGTCGTCGACCACATAATGCTCTCCTCCCCACTACTCCTCTAGGCTCCTATAGCCATTAATAAAAAGAAAAAAAACTAATATTGATGTCATTAGCAGGTAATCAAGAAATTTTGAGAAAATTATCCCTTATACTCACTTGCAATTTGAATAAAATATATGTCTCCAATTTTTGTGTGTGTTACTTTTAAAGATTTTCCGTAGTATTATCCTAGTGATATAATATGAAAAAGATTATATCATTAAAATAATAATCATATTGAATTACAAAGCCAAATTTCTGAGATATTTTACATGACACATGAAATTCTTTTACCAGCTTTTATTTCAAACTGTGTATTTATTTTAATAGCCATAGTACGGTTCCAAGAGACAAATTAGCAGAACGCACACCTCGTTATAATAAAAGTGTCATTTCGCCGTACACTCTCTTTTAAAGAAAAGTTGTGCTGTCCTTTCGTTTAAATTCCCTTTTTCTAAGTAGTAATTTCTAGCAAAATGCCTCTTACATTTGTATTAGGATGTTTATAACAACTTGAAAAATCGAACCAAATTAAAAATTAAATCAAATCGATATTTTTTGGTTTGGTTTAGTTCTGATTTTGAATTTTAAAAAGTGATCAAATTTTGATTTGGTTTTGGTTTTAATAAAAAAATAATCGAAAAAATCGAATCAAACCGACTATAGAAGTAATTATTTCAAATTTATTAGTACACATATATATATATATATATGTATATTTTTAAACAATGTTTCAAAAATATTCTGGTGAATGTTAATTGTTTGCACTTTAGTATAGTTCTTTAATTTTATATTCTAGTTTGATTGGTAGTTTTCTTTTGTTAAGTGTAAGAATCCATTTCATGTTAAAAAAATATATTTTTAATTGAGTCCTTAAATTATTAATCACTATTTGATTCAATTATCATTTAACCAAATAGTGAGTTCGAGTCTCCTCAAGAGCAAGGTGGGCAGTTCTTGGAGGGAAGGATGCCGAGGATCTATTTGGAAACAGCTTCTCTATCCCAGGGTGGGGGTAAGGTCTGCATACACACTACCCTCCCCAGACCCCACTAAGTGGAATACTAGGTTGTTGTTGTTGTTGTTGTATTTGATTCAATTACCATCAAATATCTTGGTAAATAGTAGAGTTTTTAAAAGGCAATTGATTTGATAGTGTTACGTTGAAAGTGTGGTCGCCGAAATATGTGTTTGGTAGTGTATGTCTTATATTTAGGAAAAAATGTAATAAATAATCGAAAAAACCGAAAAATCGACAAAACTCCACATAAACCGAATCGAGAAAAAACCGTCTTAGTTGGTTTGGTTGGTTCTAATATTGAAAAACCGACTTACTTAATTTGGTTACTTTTTAGGAAAAATCGATCCAAATGGAACCATGAACAACCCTAATATGTATCAAACGATTTTCCACTTTTACCTGAGTGAAAAAATTTCACCTCCGTTAATGATAATTTGTAGAAAAAAAAAAAACTACTCCTCCCAATCCTTTTTAGTTGACAATTTTAGCTCAAAAAATTTCATTACAAAATAACTGTCACTTTAGAATTTCAAGTTTAAATTTTTTAATTATTTTCAACTATATCCTTACTATTAAAGAAGTAGTAATTTTTTTTTTATTGATCAATCTCAAAAAGCATTTAATAGGAATAACTAAGTAAATTTGTATATTGTATTGTTTTAATGGACTTGTAAAAAGCTAAAAAGATACTTTAAAATGGAATGGAAGGGAGTATATCAAGAATTAGATGAAAAAACTAGATCTTTCAGAATTCGTTGAAATAATGTGAAGAAACATATTTTACAAAATGAGTAGCGATTCTAATTTATTATTTGACTACAAACTTTTTCAACTAGTCGGATTTATAGACTTAGACTTCATTTGTTTTTTTTAAGATTAAGACGTCTGAATTTGAATACACAACTGAATATCAAGATGTGTATTAAGATTAAGATATTTGAATCTGAATACACATCTGAATATATTAAGATGTGTATTCAGATCTGAATACAAAATAATTAAGACTGTTTGATTTTTAACATCTGAATGTATAAATATATCTTTATTTGAAAATTAATAAACATAAAATTCAAATGAAATACTAACAAATCTAATATTTTATTAATAAAATATATAGTTTATTAAAATAGGATAGTTGTTGGTGGTGGATAATGGGTGAATACCGACTAGGGCGGTAGTTGGTGGTATGTTGGTTGATGATGGTGGTTCATGATAGTCGCTAGTAGTGATTGGTAGTGATGACGATTATGATTGAGGATTGTGGTGATAGTTACTAATGACGGATGGTGGTAGTAGTTGTGACTGTGAAAGGTGGTGGGTGAGCGATGATATGTTATAATAATGGACAGTGTCGTCTGTGGTTGTTGATAGTGATGGGGTGGTCAGTTGTGGTAGTTGAAGTGGATGAGTGTTGATTATGGGTGAGAATGATGGTGGTCGAAGTGGTGGGGATAGTGGGTGGTGATGGTCGATAATATTTTTTGGCTATGGTTGAGGATAATGGTGGCGTGATGGTGGTGGTGGTGGTGGTGGTGGTGGTTGAGTATGGTGGTGGTGGTGGCATGGTGGTAGTTGATAATCGTAGGCGGTAGCGGCAGTTAATAATGAATATGTGATAGTATCTTAATGAAATTAAGTCTCTGTTATAGATCTGAATCATACAGACCTATTCAGACCTATTAATGAGGGATGGTGGTAGTAGTTGTGACTAGGGCTGTACAAACCGAACCGAAAAATCGCACCAAACCGAAAAGTCAAACCAAACCGGTTAAAAAACCCGACTCGGTTAGGTTTGATTTGGTTTGGTATTGAATAAAAAAATTCGAACCAACCCGATATATAAATATATAATTTTTATATATATTATTTAAGATTTTATATAAAATTTTATTTAAAAAATATCTAGAAATATTTGGGATTCTCTTGCAAGATATAAATTTTAATAGAATATGAAATGCTCCATATTTATTGACCTTAAATAATGGATTGTATGATAAGTTTCTTATCAAGTGTTTCTGAAGTACGTCTATCTCTTTGTTCTTACATATTCATATCATATGTTAAGATGTATTAAATTCTTATATCTATTTCGAATGTCAAGTGATCATTAATATTTAGGTATCATATTGATTTTTATGTTTAATTACTAAATTCGGATAACTTGAAAGTGTATATCAACGAAAAATTATTGTCAGACAACTAAAAAAATAATTATTATGTGTTAACTAGTGGAATTCTCGCATAAGAATATTTTAATTGATAATATGTTTGTCAACTTTTTATATTTTTACTGAATAGAAGTATACATATCAAATATTTAACAAAATAAGATTGAAATAATATGTAAGTAATAAAAAACCCAAAAACCCAAAAAACCCGACAAAACCGAACCAATCCAAACCGATATAGTTGGTTTGGTTTTGTTTTGATAAAAAACGAACTAACCCGGTCAATGTACACCCCTAGTTGTGACTGTGAAAGATGGTGGGTGGGCGGTGGTAGGTTATAATGATAGGCAGTGTCATCCGTGGTTGTTGATGGTGATGGGGTGGTCAGTTGTGGTAGTTGAGGTGGATGAATGTTGATTATGGGTGAGAATGATGGTGGTCGAAGTGGTGGGGATAGTGGATGGTGATGGTCGATAATATTGGCGGCTATGATTGAGGATGATGGTGGCGTAGTGACGGTGGTGGTATTGGTGGTTGAGTATGGTGGTAGTTGATAATCGTAGGCGGTGGCGGCAGTTAATAATGAATATGTGAATAATTAAGATTCAGACTTTAAAAACAAAAGCACTTAATATCTGAGATCTGAATGATTAAGATTCAGACATGCACTTAGAGCTTTGTATTTATTTTTTTCCTTTTCCATTTTTTCTTTGACATTGGAGTTGGATTTAATCTAAAGGGAATTTATAGAAGGGACAAATGGGAATGTCTTAATGAGTGATATTGTTTGTGACAGTTCCTGGATAGAAGCCACATGTTAACTTATATGTGGATTATAGCATGTGATTAGGATCGCTCCACTATGTATTTCACATGCTTGTCATATGTTTCCTCTAATAATTGAACCAAGCTAAGCTTCTTAGCCTATCTAAGTGGCATCAATAGGGAATTGCCATGTGCCCATAAAATATAACCTCAAATTGTCTTCCACAATTTTTTTTTGCCTTTTCCTTTGTATTATTATTAATTATCCTTATTATTACTTCCTGCGGTACACTTTAATTAATTTTTTAGCTTTTTTTTTAGTTCATAATATTTAAATTTTTCTGATATCAAGAAAAAATTAATTTATTTATTTTAAAGTTATCCTTGGATTAAAGAACTTAAGATTATTTGTTATTTTTTTGATGAATAAATTAAGATGAATATGATTAATTTTATTATTAATAAATTCTATAATATATGAAAAAACAACCAAAAAATTTAATTAAAATGAACCGAAGTATATTTATTTATATACACGAGGCACGAGAGTTCTTTAAATTCAATAATGTTCTTGGTCAATTAAGAGTCCTCCTTTTTCCCTTCCCGACAAATCCCTCTCTTCTCTTCAAAGTTAATTCCAATGGGGCATCAGTAAAGTTTATAAATTTATGCTCTGTTTTATTAAGAACTGTAAGAGATCATTATTGCAAATTACGCACTCCCCCTTTCAATAATATTTACTTTTAAAGATTAAGTGACTTTATTTTATAAGATTCTATCGTACTTGCTTCAATTTTTACAGGATCATATCTTACGTAAAACTCCTATCGATTCTCGATTTACATGATATGAAAAGTTAAAAGGTTTTCTTTTAATCATTTGGCATTTGAAACATACTAGACTAACTAGTTCGAATTTGAACGGATGAAGTCTATAAAAGAGGATGCTTTTCTACTTAGAATTTTTTCATTCATAGAGCTCGAAATAGTTAGGAATGAATGAACTTTTTTCATTTCACGAAACTCCTGAGTAGGAGTGGCAAATGAGCGGGTCGGATCGGATATGGTTTGGTAAAAAATGAGTAATTAAAAAGCGGATAAATTATCCGATTCGATTCATATTTAATACGGATAAAAAAGGGTTAACCGTCGGAAAATATGGGTAACCATATTATCCATGACTTCTTGGATATGATCACTTTTGGTTAGGGGTGTTCGCGGTCGGTACGATACGATATTTAAACATTTCGGTTCGGTATTGGGTTTCTTAAAATTCTATACCAATACCGTACCTAATTAAATTCGGTGTTGTTTGATTTTTCTCCTTCCGGTTTCGGTTTTTTCGGTTCGGTAACTTCAGTTTATTCAGTTTGAATACTAACTTGTGCGTAGAGTCATAGTATGTAATATTCTTAATTAAAGTACTCAAAAGTACAAAACTAAAAACGTTTGTTGACAAAACTTTTATCCAAAACCAGTTAATATCGACCCAGAGAGAGAAAATTATACATAAAGGAATAAATTTGATCATTAGAAATGTCTTGTTACTTGTTTAGAGTTACTTGATGAACTTAGAGAATAAATGAAAGCAAAATTTTAGATTTGTTTATATTTATGTTATAATTAATAATATGAGTATTGTGCAATATAATATATATTTAGGTACGGTATCTGTAATTCGGCATTTCATTTTAAAATATCAAATATCATTTTTTTTTTAAATTAAACCAAATACCATACCGAATACCAAATACTAAAATTTTCAGTTTCGGTACGGTGATTCGATATGTAACAAATTATGCACAACCCTACTTTTGGGAAAACTCTTAGCCTTCCTAATTTGATAACCACCAACTTGAGGCTTTACAAATGTAAAAGTTTGACCCATTGGTTATCCATTTTTAAATGAATAATATGATTTTTATTCATATTTGATCCGTTTTTAAAAATTTATTACCAACTCATTTTTTAGTGGAAATGTAGATGGTTAACTATGTTTTTTAATTATTTTGCCATCCCGATCAATCCGGAGCGAAAAAGGAAGGAAGAAAGCATTAGAGGAAAAAAAGGCAAAAGAAAAAGGTAATAGGGGAGGGAGAAAGGAAGAAATAGGGAAATAAAATATTGGATGGATAAATGGGCCTCTAAAGTCATGAGATCCATAACCTTGCCATACACATATTGCAGAGGCAGAAACAATTTATGGGCTTCAATGAGCATTCCAAGGTACTAATCAAAGGCCATTTTAAGACTTATTTAATGTTAGTACTTAATTAGTGTTAATGGACCTATGATTTAATTGTTGGAGATCTTATTTGCATGGAAGATGATGATTTTTGCGTAAAAAAGTCAAATGTACTACTCCCTCCGGTCCAAAATAAGTAATTTTTTTGGATGTTTTCACACAAATTAAGAAATTCACCTTTTGACATTAATTAGTAAAGGGATTGATCATATTAACCTTTACTATCTCACATAAATACTCCTAACATATATTCCAACAATATTTACTCCAAGGACAATGTATGATAAAAATAATTAATTCATTCTTAAAATTTGAAAAAATCACTTATTTTGAATCACAAGAAAAAAGCCAAAAAATCACTTATTTTGGATCGGAGGAATAACTTTTTGCGTGTGTGCAATTAAAATTAGAGCCAAGAAATCGTGTGGCACCCCATTCAAGGAGTAATAAGTATGAGTTAACACAAAATCTTGTTTGATGCATATTACAACTAAGATTTCTTTGTTGTCTTTGGCTTTTGTCATCCCTAGCAGAGAGAACCAAAAAGGGAGGACATAGAGATACCTTTTCAACCTGGTTCATCTAGAGTCGAAATCATGATTTAAAGTTATTGGGTTTGATATTATAGATCTTAAAATAAATATAAGGTTTGGATCAAAGTATTAGCCGTATATATTTAACGGTTTTCTTAACATAAATATAAAATTTAAATCAAAATTATTAGGTTCAGCCACGCCCGTAACATGTATGTTGGCTCCGCCCCTGAGTTCATCTTTCCAGAAACTAAGATCATGTGGGAAATTACACCGCGTTTATTATTGTTACATCTTTTCTCCTTTGAATAGTGTAAGCTTTCATAAACATGCCATGAAGTACTCCTTCCATCTACTTTTACTTGTCCAATATTTTAAAAATATATTTTTATTTTTACTTATCACTTTTAATATATCAGGAGAAGACAATTTTTTTTTCTTGTTATACCCACTGTATTAATTATTTATTTCAAATTATTTTCTCAAATTTATTAAAAAGATGCATCAATTAATATGTGTATTATGATAAATTTTGTATTATTTCTTAAGAAGTGTGTATTGTCCATAGTTGATAAGTAAAAGTGAATGGAGAGTGACTGACACATTTTTCTTTTTTTTCAAATGATCTCGGCATTTTCCTTTGGGCTGGGAGAGCTTCCACTAGGGAAGGACACCTGCTCTTCAATTTCTATTCTTTATTATCTGTATCGAAGTTATCAGTTCCAAACGCGATAGTCACTCTTTTGATTCAGTTGAGCGAGAACAGTAATTACTCCTGCTAACTCTAAAAAGTTGAAATCACGAGCCGTATTCTTACATAGGTGTGATGGCAAAGCGAGTCCAGAACCTAAATATTATATTTTTGAATTGAAAATACATTAATAAATATAAAAAAAAAATTACCTTTTATGTATAGTGTTCAAATACAAGACGCTATACCTTAACAGTAACTAACTTTTACCGTTAAAATATAGCATCTTGTATTTGAATGCTGTACTGGCTACGGTTTGACTGGCATACATATAGCGTTAAACAAAAAAAATGCTATACCCTTTTCAGATATTTTGACATCATTTAATGCTAAAACTGGCAGCCGAAGCACTCCATTTCACGAGGGTTTTTGGGGATTAGACTACATTCTTGTCATTTCTCTGCTAGTTGTATTTTCTGATCCAATGAAGAGGTAAATTATATTTACTGAGTAGGAGTACTAACTTTGTATTTGTACTGGATTTTACTTGGAAAAGCAGTTAAAATTTTGAAATACTCCTCAAATTAGTTTTCAATGTTTAAAAGTTTAAATTCTAATTAAAATTGAAATAATTGACTAGAATATTAAACAAACATTTTTTTAAAACATCAATTATTTAAGCCCTGTTTGTCCATAATTTTTTTTTCTTTCAAACATGTTTGTCCATATATACTCAAACATTTTTTTTTCAATGCGAACTCTACAAGAGAAGGAGGACCTTGTCCGGCATCAACTACGGGCAAAGAAAAGGATGAGCGAAGAATATAAAGTGGGCGTTTGGAGATAAGAATTGTAAAATTCCAAAAAAAAGAGAAAAAAATTTCAAATAAAAATAGTATTTGAAAATTAGAGTTGTGCTTAATAAGCCATATATATATATAAGAGTATTCAACCAGCTTATAAGCTTAGCAATAAATAAAATTCATAACCTTAAGGGAGTAACTTATTTTCAAAAATCTTTATTGTATTATGACATCCTTCATTGGGTAAATTTTATCAAACCAATAGTTCTTGAAAATGAGGACAAAATTAAGGTGTTCATGGTTTGGTTTGATCGGGTTTTTATTAAAATTAAAATCAAACCAATTCAATCGGTTTTAAAATTATAAAACTAAAACCAAACTAAATTAAATACAAACCATCGGTTTGGTTGTTATTGGTTTGGTTCGGTTTTTTGGTTCTTAGTAAGCTAATGATAAGTCGATAATAGTAAAGCAACACTACACAATAATCTAAAAATAATTTGCTAAATTTATGTTTTTTTTATATATTTCTTCCAGAACTACAAGTTTATTTACCTGTTTATATAAAAAGAATGAACAAAAAACAAACTAAAAGTTTGATTTCTCAAGTTTTAGCCATTGTTGTCCTGCAATTTGAGTTTGCTTTCTTTACTCTTGTGGTAAGGTTTTTTTTTTTAACTCTCCTATTAGGCAAAAGCATGTGCGGAGGGTTAGAGAATTATAGTCTTTTAAGGAAAAAGAAAATTAGTCGATTCCTATTGTTTTGGGCATAGGAATCCTTTTAAGATATAAATAGGATAAACTAAAATTTAAAATAATAATTAAATTGCATAAAATATCTAAAATTATGTAGAAAAAGATATTATAATGTATATAAATAATTATTAAATTTTGTACATAATTAATCAATTTGATTCAGTTTATTTTTCGGTTTTTTGTAATAGAACCAAAACCAATCAAAATCAAAAAAAAATTTGTTTTACTTAATTGGTTTGGTTTGATTTTCGGTTTGGATTGATTTTCCGTCGAACCGTGAACATCCCTAGACAAAATAACGATTGATGTACAACCAATCTTTTAAGTAGGCGTTTGTACATAAGAATTATATAATTTTTTTAAAAATATAATATTGGGAGTTAAGTTGAAAAATGATATTTGAAATTTGAAATTATGTTTGGACATGTATTTTACTTAAAAAATGTTGCTGTTTTATGAGTGAGGAAATTCTATTTTTGAAAATTTGGAAAAAGTTGTCAAAATCAGTTTTTTGGTTTTAAAACTCATTTTTAGTTTTTATTTAAAAGTTGCAAAATTTTATGGACAAACACATTTTTGAAAGAAAAAAAAATTATGGACAAACAGGGCTTAAATAATTGATGTTTTAAAAAAATGTTTGTTTAATATTCTAGTCAATTATTTCAATTTTAATTAGAATTTAAAATTTTAAACATTGAAAACTAATTTGAGGAGTATTTCAAAATTTCAACTATTTTTCTAAGTAAAATCCAGTAAAAATACAAAGTTAGTACTCCTACTCAATTAATATAATATACCTTTTCATTGGATCAGAAAATACAACTAGTAGAGAAATGAAAAGGAAGTAGTCTAATCCCCAAAACCCCTCGTGAAATGGAGTGCTTCGGCCGCCAGTTTTAGCATTAAATGATACTCCCTCCTATTCAAAATAAATGATTTTTTGGTCTTTTTTGTGTGGTTCAAAATAAGTAATTTTTTTATATTTCAAGAATAAATTAATTATTTTTTTCTACAGTGTTCTTGAAGTGAATAGTATTGGAATATGTGTTAGGAGTACTTATGTGAGATATTAAAAGCTAATATAATCAATTTTATTGTTAATTAATGCTAAAAGGTGAATTTTTTAATCTCTACATCCAAAAAATCACTTATTTTGGACCGGATAGAGTATCAAAATATCTGAAAAGGATATAGCATTTTTTTGTTTAATGCTATATGTATGCCAGTCAAGTCGTAGCCAATATAACGTTCAAATAAGGTATAACGTTTTGTATTTGAACGCTATACATAGAAAGATAACTTTTTTTTTACACTTATTAATGTATTTTGAGTTCAAAAATAGTAATATTTAGGTTCCGGACTCATGGCAAGCTTTAAGAGAAGTAGAAAGAACTTTTGGAAGTGTGCAAGGATATTCTCTTATATCTTGTAGTCAACAAAAGTCTTAAATGATTTTAAAGTTTTGAATTCTATTCTTTTTCATAAATAATGTAGCCTTAATTGTAATTAGTTCTTTTCTTATTTGAATAATTACAAATTTAGGTACGCCGTTTTTCTTCCCTTATCAAAATTGTGTAATTGAGCATTTGAAACTTTTGAGTTCGAGAACTAAAAATAAAGAACTCTAGTAGAGATCGATTTCTTTACCCTTTTTAGTAGTTATACTAGATGATGTATCCGTGCGATGTACGGGCCCAATTATTATTTCTTTTTTTTTTCCTTCTTGTTTTCATCCTTTTAATATTTCTTGATCTATTGTTAATTACATATTTTTTTACGCCTTTAGGGAAAGAAGAAAGAGAATAAGCTTTTATGTAATAACGTATAGAACCACGATTACATGTATTGTAATTTATCTTTTATATTATGTGCATTTTAATTTTTCTAAAATCATATTACTATACCAATCACATTGAAACACTTGTCGAGTTTAATGCTTTATTATACAGTGTTTAGATAATAATTCAAGTAGAATTTAAATTATTTCTAAATAGGCCCTTTTTTATTTTAATTTTTTTTTACATCACTAAGCCATAAGTTAATTATTATCAAATAGTAATTAAAACGTCAGTTGAAAAATAATTCGTCATGTATTTTTCTCATTTTTTAAATTGAATGATATATAGTTTTATTATTTTAGTATTTTCAGTGTGTTAATGCATTATCTTTTTCTTTTTGTACTAATCATAATTTAAATATTAATATTATTCTCGAATAGTTAATGAAAAGGTATTTTTTGGTTCTTTTAAATAATAATCGTGATTTTAATTATTAAGAATTTGAAAACGAAAATTTGTGATTTGTTCTAAGTTGAATGACATAATATTATAAATAAATTAATGCTCTGATCACTCTATATACTAATCAAATCGACCGTAAGTTGAAATATTGCAGTTTTTTTCTAGTTTCATTCGATATGATTGAGATACTATTTAAGGTATAATGCAGTTATCATCACAATAGTAGTATTTTTTTGAGACTATTTTAAAAATAATTAATTATATATTTATCTATTTTGAAATTTTTATAATGTTGAATTCTAATTGAATAGAGTATGTACTCAACTAACTTCGATTTTAGAGGGAGAAGTATAATCCTGTATGACGATACTTCTCATACTTCCTAATATATAGCGATTTTTAAAAGAAAACGATTTAACAAATTAGTTGTCTTAATTTTTACTTCTGATATTCTCAACTCATATTTTAGATAGGGGATACTTACTATAATTTTTATATTCTATAATAAAAAAAGAAATGTAAAACTATATTTTATTCTTAAATAATTTTTTTCTGAATTTTATGAAGTATTCTAATTGAAATTTGTATAAAATGATATCAATTGATAATGATATAATAACATTTGAATGTAAATCTACGTATATTATCACTAATTCTTTTTAATGAAATCTTCTTTAACTGAAATAGTTAATAAATAAAATAATATTTTATACATCTCGCAGGTGACGGTCAAGCAAAACCCTCAGCGCCGTACCATATTACAAATAACAAAAACGACTCAGAACAAGCCAAAATTATTAAGAAACTATTTCCATAACCTGGGACTGAGCAGTGAGCCCATGGAACAGTCTCTCAAACGCAGGCAGAACATGAACTCAAAAAGCTCGCACGTATGCTCGCCATAACAATCCTATGCCAATTCAGCCGACTAAATATTACGAATCATGTCCGAACTTCGTTTGAATTAATGGTCCCAGGATGCCCAGTAGCCCAAGCAATAAGTTCATCGCCCGTACCGTCAACGACCTCTCCAAGCCGAGCAACAAAGGGACTAGATAAACTGGAACTCCACCGATGCATAAAAACTATACAAGAACACACAATATTCTCCAACGAAAGCAAGAATAAACGAAAAAGGACTCATCTCGACGCAAGCATAAACGATAATGAATAATATTCTCTAATAAAATAAAGGCCACGTGCGACATCCGTATCACTCCACCGAACCAATACATCGCCGAGTGAAAGTAAAACTCGACCTCCTTCAAATTCATAAGGGGTAACAATTCGACCTCGCTCGAATTTACACCCCTACGTCCCCCGGGTGTCGCCAAGTGAAAGTAAAATTCGACCTCGTTTGAATTCATAGCGGGTCACAATTCGACCTCGCTCGAATTTACACCCCTATGGCCCCCGGCTATCGCCAAATGAAAGTGAAATTCGACCTCATTCGAATTTATAATGGTTAACAATTCGACCTCGCTTGAATTTACACCCATACGGCCCCCGACCGTCACCAAGTGAAAGTCAGATTCGACCTCGTTCGAATTCATAATGGATCACAATTCGACCTCGCTCGAGTTTACACCCTTACGACCCTGACCATCACCAAACGGATGTTTAAATTTGATCTCGCTCAAATTAACAAATCAAAATTCAACCTCGCCGAACTCATAATAAGTCATAATTTGACCTTGCTCGAATTTACGCCCCTACGGCCCCCGGCCATTGCCAGGATCGCTTGAATGTACAAGTCAAACCCGAATTCGCCCAAGTTGGCAAGCCTGATTTTGACTTCCCAAGCTAACAAGTCATCTACAGAAGGAAGCCCGTCTTCAATCTCATCACCCTCACTGGCCTCGGGTAACAGCTACGCCTTCTCGGCCTCAAAAGCCATAACTCGGTCTCCCAGGCTCGAAGCATCCCTATCAAGTTTACTGATCCGCTCCTTGATTCGCGCATCCCTCAATATGGTCGTCGCCCTCTCAGTTTCTAGTTGTGACCTGAGGACGCGGATAGTATCTTCCAGCACCGCTGCCCTCGCCAAAGCCGCCACTAGAGTCCCCTCGGCTCTCTACAACTCGGCCACCTTTTGTCTAGCCGGGGCGGTGTATATGCATTATGTCCCGACATGCCGGAACTAGCTCAATGTGATCGAAAATTCCCCATTTGGCTTTGAACGCCGTGAGCGCTGCAACATCCATCACCAAGAAAGCAGGTTCTGGCTCATCTCCAGCAGGGCTGTTGAAATCAGTCCCCGCCTTCCCTGGACGGGGAACCACATTTTCCACCATCGGAAAACTATCATCTTCCACTAGGCCGACTCCCTCTTCTTTTAAGGGTACATTATTCCCTGGCATTAGAGAACCGACGACTCTATCAGAACGGGAAGAAGCACTAACCATTTTTTCTTTGATCGAAAGAAACAGGAACGACAAGGGAAAAAATGTAGTGGTGACAATAATTCCTAACAGAAATAGAAATATGAGAAACTGAAGGAATAGAAAAATAGTTGCAAAAATCTATCTTGAGCGATGAAAGAGCATAACACTCAAATGAAAGACTCTCCCCTATTTCTAGGGATATAAATGCCCCGAGCGAAAAAATCGAACGCCACCATTTTGAAAACGAAAAGGGCACGAGAAATGATGCAATGCATAATAAACGTGTGCCATAATGACGCATGGGAAGTATTTATGACGTTCTGAACTGACGCGACAGTTATGCGCAACATTTGAAACGTCATGTCTTCCCTTAGCCTCGAGGTGCTCGCCTCTCACGTAAAGCGTTTAGATGTCTTACAAATTTTGAATCGATAGGGTCTGCCCATTGAGCTGGCCAAAAGGCAACCCTAATAGGCGGAAGGACTAACTGTATGAGTTAAAATCTGACCAGACGAGAATCCGTGTAGAAAGGAATGATGTTGAGTCACTTAGGTCAAAGTGGTATTCATATGATGCTGTAGTGGCATGCACTTCGGCCACGATCGAGGTTGTACATTCAATATGCTTGAAAGGCAAATTAGACGTCACGACGTTCCAGACCAGTACAATAATCTAACGACTTAAGTACAATGGTTAATGACTGTTGGGTAAAGAA
>MU763432.1:0-14336 GCA_026770625.1 Nicotiana glauca | reverse complement strand
GGGGTGGGGTGGGGTGGGGTGGAAGATAAGTTAGAGTAATCTTAGGACACTAATTATTATCATTAATTCCCTTAAAACGTACATAAATCGTAATTATGTATATAAAATATAATTTACGAAATATAAAATATAAAATATTATAAAACTTGAGTAGGGAGGGTAATATAGTTTACGGAAAAGGGCCAAAAATACCCCTATCATATGGTAAATGGTTTATAAAAGCCCTCCGTCCATCTATCCGTCTGAAAATATATAGGACGTTATTTTTATTTTCAAATTTACCCCCACGACTAACGAAATTCCATGTGTGCATCTCATTAACTGATGTGGCATTATTTCATTTGTCCATGCAGATCAGTGGGGCTAACATTACATTTGGGTATTTTTTTACCCGTTAAACCAATCCGATCCATTTTTTTTACCTATGGGTCAGTCTTTTAACCCTATACCCATATTTTTTATTCATCTTCTTCCCCAATTTAGAACCTTGGTCATCAGGTTCCCCTATTCCCCTTTTTTCTTTCTCAAAATTTCTCTTTTATAACTAATTAAATCTTGTCTTTTTCCTTCAAAATGTTCAAAAATTCTGTCTCTTCTAGTTTATCGCATCTTTGTGGTTGTGGTTTAACTGAAAATCATTTTGTGGCTAAGACTCAAGTGAACGGTGATCATCGATTCTACAAATGCCCTCGTTTTGACGAGGCCTCTGCATGTGGTTTGTGACAATGGAGGGATGAAGAGATGCCACCTCATGTGACGTTTCTAGTCCGTAACTTGAATACTTCACTGAAGTCAATGGAAGTTGAAAAAAATTATCTGAAGAAGATGGTGGCTAACTTGGAAGATGTTGTTTCTGCTGAAAGACTGAAAATGGAGAAAATAATGGAAGAGGTCGAGGGAATTAATTCAGCAAAATTATAGAAGGTTACTAGGATGGAGGCTCAACTACAAAATATAAAGTTGTTAATTGTATTTTCTTGGATTGTCTTTGTGTTAGTACTAGTTTTTAAGATGATGTAGTGTAGTTATCTTATGGTGTAGTTATGTTATGTTGCAGAAGTATGAAGTTTATGTATTAGGTTTCGATGAAGTTTGAAGTTAAACCACAAAATTGAAATATGAAGTTTGCAGATGTTTATGTATTAGGTTCTGATTTTTTCCTTTTTCTGCATTTGTAATATTTATGTATTAGGTTCTTATTTTGTAATTCTGCATTTGTAATGGTTCTCTTTTGGTATAAAATGAAGTTTGTTAACATTCTATTCACTCTCATACAATATTTTAATTCTGCATTTGTAAAGGTGCACATGCACAGACAATCATAATAACAAAAATAGAAATATCTCTTATAGATAGACAAGATAGATAAGAAGAAAATTGCCATTAATCGAGTAGCAAATATACATTGTTTCAAGATTTAAGCTTAACAAAACATTGCTATTAGACAAGTAAATGTGTGATCCAAAAACCTGTACCACTGTCACAACATTTACTTGTCTAAAAACCTAGAACATAAACAAACATCATGTACTAGAACATTCATGCAAAAAAAAAAAAAATTTTAATGTATATTACATTCATCATTTCTTGCTACACTACTCCCACTTACCTCTCCGCTTGCCTCTTCTTGCTATAAGTTTGCCAATCTTTTTCTCTTTCACACCCAACAGTTAAGCTGTTGTCATTGCTTCCTTTCCCTTGTTTTCTTTGGGGAGTATGGTAGTTTTGTTTGTTGTGAGCTACCTATGTGATCACCTGTGAATGGTATCTTCCAAGTCCCAGAATTTTGTTGATTCCTACACTGAAGTCTAGTCTTAATATCAGACACAGCCTTAGGCCTCAAAACTCGTTCAGCTTCTGCACCAAAGTCTGCTTGAATAAGCCTTCTTCTGGTCTGAATATTTTGACTTGGCATCTTAGTCGCCTGGGTGTCATGACAGGATTGCTGACTTGGCTGCTGAGTGTCATAACTGGAGTGCTGAGTTGGCATTTGAGTGTCATATCAGGATTGTTGACTTGGCTGCTGAGCGTCATGACTGGAGTGCTGAGTTGGCATCTGAGTGTAGAGATTGGATTGCTGTCTGGTTGCTGAGTGTCATGACTGGATGGCCGAGTTGGCTGCTGAGTGTTCGGCCTAGATTGCTGAGTTGGCTGCTGACTTGGCATACGAATGGATAGCTGAGTTGGCATATGAATGTTCTGACTGGATTGTTGGTTTTGTGCTTTAAAATCTGGAGTATGGACCATAAAAAATTCTGATTCTTGGTCTTCATTTGTCTAAGTGTGGTCTTGCACTTTCTTTAACTGTAATTATAATCAAATATAGATGTTATCTTGTAAGTAAAAAACCAGATTCCGAGTATAAACAATAGATTGAAAGTATACCTTGTTGGCTAATGGAAAACTTCTTTTATTATGATTTGGCTGGCCACAAAAATTGAAAGTTATCTGAAGACCCTTCCTAGATGTTTACCATTATCCTTGCCTTTTCCTAGCTTCATCCTTCTCTATTGACCTTTTCACTTTAGGTCTACCAACTATCTTTGCCAGTGGCGGTGGATCCATGGCTTGGTGTGGCTTAACTTTCCAGAATCTTTCACCTTCTACAGGCTGCAGTTTGTGGTGATACACCAACTGCCAGGCTTGTTTGGAATACCACTAGTGAATCCCAAGTGTTGGGTCTTGTTTCTTATATAAGAATACCATGATAACATGAGCACAAGGGATTCCAAACAAGTCCCAAAGTCTCCATGTGCACCTTTGTTGCTCCAGAATCACTGCGTGCCTGTCTTCACCTTCACTTATTTCAAAATCCCTTTCTCCATTAAAATTTTCTTTCACTTTGAAGCCATATTTCTATAACCATTGTATAGCTCTACTGCATATGGGCTATATTCACCTCTCCAACTGTTAACTTCTTCCGCTCTATCCTTTAGTCATCACCTTGAATAGTTAATCAGTAACATAGTAAATCAGTAGTTAATCAACAGTATGAAATCAGTAACATATTAGTTAGTTAGTCAACAATAGTAAATCAATAGTTAATTAACGGTATCAAATCAGTAAACAAGCAGTTAGCCAAAGTAATTAACTTCACCTTCACTCTTATATCATCAAGCATCTTCACAATTGGCTTATGTCTAGCTTCAAGAATCTAAGAGGTGAAGGACTCTGTAATGTTATTGTCCACTATTGGGTTCTTACATAGGGTATCAAAGTAAGCTCTACACCAAGTTGCTGGAGGATAATTCAAGAAGTCCCTGACAGCATCCTCAGAAACTTTACCTAACTGTTTCAACATGTCCTTAAATTCCTCCTCATATGTGCGCCAAGAACACCACCACATTAACTTCTTCATCTCATCAGTATTCCTTTTTTTTGTTCCAATTTGCTTCAATATGCCTTGCACAATATCTGTGATATGATTGTGGACATACATTCCTCATAGCATCTAACAGACCCTACACATGAAGAAACACATCAACAAAGAATGTGCTAAATATAAAGATCTGCATATGGTAACATACCTTCTGCATATCAGACATGAATGTGTACCCTTCACCATCTTTCAAGTCCAAAGAAGCCTTCAAGTTCTCTATGAACCACTGCTAGGTTCTCTTTGTTTCCTTATCCACTACAACCCAAGCTAGTGGATACACATGCTTGCAAGAATCTTGAGCAACAACAACTAAAAACATCCCTTTGCATTTGCCTTTTAAAAATCTTTCATCTAGACCAATAAAAGGCCTCAAATCTGCTTTGAATCCACTCTTGAGGGCCTGGACACATACATACATCCTCAAAAATGTTCTCTTACCTTCCTCCATTGCATCCTTGGATATCTGTATCACTATATCAGTACCAGGGTTTGTTTCTCTCAACTCTTGAGCATATGCATCCAATTTGTTTTACTTATCCAAGTAACTGCCCTCTAATTTCT
Source organism: Nicotiana glauca (assembly GCA_026770625.1). Taxonomy (NCBI): domain Eukaryota; kingdom Viridiplantae; phylum Streptophyta; class Magnoliopsida; order Solanales; family Solanaceae; genus Nicotiana; species Nicotiana glauca. The sequence goes on along the minus strand of MU763432.1, from coordinate 10,396 downwards.
CTAAAACCATTCTCTTTACCCTTTTAAACTTTGAGTCACTCACATTCAAACTAAATCTATCCTCTAAATTAACCTTCATCTCTTTAATTTTAAACTTAGGATTATTTTGAATCTTTCTTTTAAAATAATGTACTAAAGCAGCAGGAGTAACTCTTCTGTTCTCAAAGACTTCACCACAGTCATGGTCATCCCTCCAAGTTTTTATCTTTACCCCTAGATCTTTGCCATCCTAGAAATAAGATATTTAAAGGGACACCTAATCTGACACTTGTATCTAAGTCTTCTCTTATCACTCTTATCTACCTTAAGGCCCCTCTTATTAGACACAACATAATAACCAATAACCTCTTTAGCTTCATCAAGATCTTTGAAAGTCATATCTTTTTCCAATGTTTTATACTTATCAAGTTGGTCAGTTACCTCACACTTCTTCTGCCTCTCAAATAAACCAAGGGCATCACTATCATATTCACTATCAACACTTTCAATATTTGTATCATCTTCACTACTATCACAGTCAGAAGCTACAACAACAGGTACACTATCTATTGCTACTGTAAACTGGGTAAATATAGGAACATTTACAGTATCATCCAACAGATCAACACCAAATAATTGTACATTAGTGAAACCATCATTAATTAGGGCTTGAATCTTCTTAACCCCTTCATCCCCATCTAACAAAAAAAATCCTCCCAGAAGGGTCAAGAAATATCAACTGTTGTACCTCAACATATTCTATCACTTCAGTATATTCTTTATACAAATCAATATAAGAGAGATGATCTACTTCATAACCACTCAACACGTGCACATCTCTCTCATTATAAGACAACGTAGGTTCCAATACCAACTCACCCCCATAATTAAAATATAAGTTTAGTTTATTCACCATCCTTCGGATAAAATCACACGCAACAACAATAAAAAAAGGGCAAAATGGGACCACATCAGCAGTATAATACAAAGCGACAATAAAAATATAAAGATATGAAACCCTACCATCAATTAAAAATACAAATCGATAAAAATCATAGCTTTAATGTGTAGGATCAATACGATAAGGACCACCAAAAATAAAAGTAACATAAAAAATTCTATAAAGGTACAAAAATAGCTTAGAAATATAAAAACATCATATGCAACAGACATAAACCTGTTAGTTCCCAAATATTCCCCAACCCTACAATTTAATAACTTTAAGCTGTAAATACTTACTTTAATCGAATAATAATGCAAGATATCGCTGGAAATCAAAGGTCTTCCTGTTTTGAGCACACCAAATCGGACCAGACAATGAATCCTAAATAAGCCCTAAAATCGCCATTGATAGTTTAGATAGAAGAAATGAGAGAAAAAGTAAAAATGAATGTTTTGTCGGTGGGTATAGGGTTAAAAGACTGACCCATAGGTAAAAGAAATGGGTCGGATCGGTTTAATGGGTAAAAAAATACTCAATATAATGTTAGCCCCACTGATCCACGTGGACAAATGAAATAACGCCACATCAGTTAATGAGATGCACACATGAAATTACGTTAGTCGTGGGGGTAAATTTGAAAATAAAAATAATGTCCTATATATATTTTCAGACGGATAGATGGACGGGGGGCTTTTATAAACCATTTACCATATAATAGGGATATTTTTGGCCTTTTTCCGTATAGTTTATATAGTGTTTAGGAATGTAAAAATTCCTTTCGTTAATTACGCTAGGGTTTCTCTCCGGTTCTTGTATAAACACATAGTCAAAGTTATTTCAGAACATTTATTGTGTGTGGTAGCTATCTCGTTGACGCCGCCATATATCGCAGTATGGCTCAAACAGGTAAGCAATTGTTCTTGCTAATCTAGATTTGTTTTGTGTCTTAACATCATATTTGATCTTGAGTTACATCGTGTCAATATTCCTACATATTAACCAAGCATCTCAATCCAAAGTATGAAAGCAACATGCAAATAGCCTCAGAGAACTAGTGTGGGGCTTATCAGAACTCAAACTCAACTGATCATCTAAAGCGTCAGCCTCAATGTCGGCACATGAGTTGGAATACTTATAACTGAGTAGGGTGAAATAACAAACTCGGTGAATAATAACTTAATTCATGTCCTAATTGGAAGGTATAAGTTTTGTATACATATCCAATAGAAAACATTAAATATTCACCATATAATATAGTTATATTTTAAATTCATAAACCTCTACCTTGTAGACTTCATAACATAATCTCGTAATATCATATGATGACAACAATCACCAATAGTCATTATAATCAATTCCTTCAATTGACACAATTTCACAGCTATTCTTCTTATAACGTTTACGGCTGTGCATTTGAATCGGTTTATCAATAAATCAAATCGATTATTTATTATCGAAATCGAAAAAATCGGAACCTTATTGAAACGACAACGATAAGCATATGTACAAATCGATAATCGATAAGTAATTATCGGCAAGGATCAAAATCGAATCGATAAATCGAATGCACACCCCTAAACTGTAGACACTTGTAAAATGAGTAATTACATATTTGTGTAGATTAATATAACATAGAGAATGTATATATATATATATATATATATATATATATATATATATATATATATATATATATATATATATATATATATATATATATATATATATATATATATATATATATATATATATATATATATATATATATATATATATATATATATATATATATATATATATATATATATATATATATATATATATATATATATATATATATATATATATATATATATATATATATATATATATATATATATATATATATATATATATATATATATATATATATATATATATATATATATATATATATATATATATATATATATATATATATATATATATATATATATATATATATATATATATATATATATATATATATATATATATATATATATATATATATATATATATTCCGCTACTATTTTGAAAGCGGTTATACAATATATTTTTCCCTAATCTATACATTTCTTTTACCCTAAGTCCCTTACTCTATTATTTCCTCTATCATATTTAAGGAATGATCATATTTAAAGATCAAGGGAATGAAGTTCAATTTAATGGAAAATAGAATTAGCCGTGATGATGTATTTTGTTTTGTTTTTGTTATACCGTTGGAGTATTGGTGGCACACATTTGATCCCTTACTTTAGTTTTGTTGCATGTGCTTGTTGACACAATTTTTATGTTATAAATGGTGTTCGTCTTATTTTAGCTTCTTTTTGTCCATATTAATTAGGCGCGTTTATAGCGATATACTTTCCGTGGAATCCCGTAATTTTTTTTATTGGTGTAATCGATAATCGAATTGATAAGCCCCCAAAATCGATAAATCGAAATTGGAAAAATTGAAATCTTATTGAAACGATAACGATAAGCATATGTACAAATCGATAATCGATAAGGGTCAAAATCGAATCGATAAATCGAATGCACACCCCTAATAACATTATCCGACTCAATTACAGATCGTAAACTCATAACGATAAATTATTGTGTACAACATAAATGGCAATTAAAGAAGAAGAGAATATGTCAAAAAGTCGTTCAAATCTCCAAATGACACTGATCAAAATTCAGGAAAGAACATAGTATTCACATGATATGTTTTTGTTCCTTTTCCACCTAAATGGAAATAGAGAAATTGATGAAGCAAAAACAATATGGTCAAACAAAAGAAAATGAAAGAACTTTCTATAATTGAGTTTATACGAAAATGATGGGGCCCTAATTACTGTATTTTCATGCTGTGAACTCAACAATCATTTCTTTGTTGGGTCCCTACATTTTTATGCCATTTCTTCAATTGCTACCTTTTGAAGATTAGTTCTTCCTAGGTCCCTCTGATTTCTTCAAATGAAGAAAGAGCTTTCAATCAATTGAAGACTATCACATGCTCTCCCAATTTAGTATTTCTGGTTTCACTTTTCTTGCCGGGGATATTTATGGAAATTTTTTTATGTTCGCTTCGTTTAGTTGGGAAACAAGTTATTCCAAGATTAATTATTATGTGATTAGTTATCTCAGGATTGTTATCTCATCCTTCCACATGAATAAAAATAACACTACAATCCCACGATAACTAATTCCGAGATTAATTATACCACAATTTTATATCAACCAAACGTAGGATAAACTCATCTCAAATTTAATATCGCGGTTTATTATCCTTTATCCCTCGTACCAAACGAGTCCTTAGTGTTTTCGCCAGCCTAATCAATGAATGCAAAATACATGTCTATTTTTCATATGAAATTTTTCATTACTTAACTAGGGTAAAATATAAGTATGTAATCTCACTTTTATTTGTTCTTTATAAAACACTTACAACAACAACAACTATAACTCACTTAATCTCATAAGTGAGGGGTCTGAGGAGGGTAATGTGCACACAGACCTTACCCCTACTCCGATGGAGTAGAAAGGGTTATTTCTGATAGACCTTTGCCTAAAAAATGCAAAAGACGAAAAGAGACAATATATCAGTACCATCAACAGAGACAAGAGGGGTTGTTTTGATGGTAAGCAACTTCCACTTCCAACCAAGAGGTTGTGAGTTCGAGTCTCTCCAAGAGCAAGGTGAGAAGTTCTTGGAGGAAATGATGTCGAGGGTGTATTTAGTAACGACCTCTCTATCCCAGGGTAGGGGTAAGGTCCGCATACACACTTCCCTCCCCAGACCCCACTAAGTGGGATTATACTGGGTTGTTATTATTGTTGTTGTTGTTGTTGTTGTTGTTGTATATCAGTACCATCAACAAAAATCATAGAAATAATAATAACATCATAAGAACTAGAAAGTAAATGAAATGCAATAACAGTTACAAGTAAATAAGGTCAGGTGCTATGAGAAACGGAAGAATAATGTGAACACAATATTAACCAATAGCAGTCTAAGACAAACTCTATTAGACTAGCCTCACCCCCCGTACGAAGTAGCAAAATGCTTAACTATCTCCTAACCACTAACCCTAATGATCGACCTACATACCTTCCTATCAAGGACCATATCCTTGGAAATCTGAAGCCACGTCATATCCTACATGACACATCTCCCCAATACTTCTTAGTCCGCCCTCTACCTCTATTCGTACCCATTAAAACCAACCACTCACACTTTTTTGCTGGGGCATTGGAGCTTTTCCTCCGCACATACCCGAGCCATCTGAACCTCGCTTCCCACGTCTTATCATATTTAGAAAACACTTAGTTTGGTGTAAATGTAGTATGCGAGTATCTTCCTTGTTTCTAAGCGCACGAGTAAAATAGCAATAGTATTTGTTTCAACTTCCTTTCACAAAGCAGTGAGTAATAACTTTATATTTCATTGCTCTGTTTTTACTTTTCCTCCTTTGTTCTTACGTTTTTCTCTACTTTAACCAGTAGAATTGATATAGTTTCCCTTCCTTATAGTAATGGGGAGTCCTGTACATGCATTGTTTGATAAGGCCAAACTTAAAGTTTAATGTACAATAACTCGTAACAGTAATACCAATTTATTTAAATTGTCAATATATACGCCTACACATAAGCGAGTCCAATTCATTATATATGTATAGCTTGGAAAAGAAATTTCAGAGAGATAAGGTGCTTACGATTATATAATCTAAGATTCTGCTTGACCAAAAAGTATAGATCACGATTCAAATAATTAAATTTATGTGAATAAGGATTAATCTTAACGAATAATACTATACCAAGATGGAACTCATAAAGAAGTAAAAAATATTACGTAGATCGGGTCGGACACTGACAATGACATATAACAAATACCCCAAAAATCGGAAGTAATAATGTAGCATTCAATGATAATGAATACCAACAAATGATATTTATGTAAATATGATGAATGAGTCACCGAAGAAAGGTGGTTCTTTTTGACGATGATGTGTGATAGACCGAAGAATGAGGTAAAAAAGACTTTTGAAGTCTTAAGAATATATGACATATTTTTTGGTTAATAAAAAATGTGTAATTAAAAAGATTCGGGGGTCAAATTAAAAATAACAAAAGTTATAAATAAATATTAAAATTCTTAAAAATTCATACCCATTCAAAATTTTCATTTCCCTCTTCCTTCTCCTCTTTACTTTTTTTCCTCCTTCTTTCTTCTTTCTCTTCCTCATTCTCTCATTGTTCTTCCTTACTTTCTTCTTCTCTTATCTTTTGTTGTTGCTGCTTTTGCTACTTCGTCTATGTCATCTTCTTCTTCTTCATCATTTTCTTCCTTGTCTTTTTCTTCTTTCCCTCTTCATCTCATTTTTATCTTCTTCTTTTTTTATTTTCTTCTTCCTTCTAATGATTTAAAATATACGAGAGAAAAAGAAAAAAAAAATTTTACAAAGTGATTATATGGCAAAATCCCTCGAAATGTTTTGAGACATCCCCATAAATAAGTATTCTGCTGAAACAACCCCTGGGATGTTTGAAACATCTCCCGGAATGTTTGAAACATCTTTCGTGATGTTGAAACATCTTCCGGGATGTTTGAAAAACGCCCGGAATGTTTGCACATGTTTGAAACATCTCAGTAGATGTTTGAGGAAAAGGAGAAGGAGCGGAGGATTGGGATAGGGAATAAGGGATGGACAATCCCTTGAATCTCTGAGTATTTCTCGTTTGTGGAAAAGCATAGACAAGAATCTCAGTAAAAATATAATATTTGCTTACTATCAAAGAGATCTGATTCCATTCTTGAGTCAAAATGTGTTTGTATTACAATAAATTATCATATGTCCCCTATCATATAATCTTTTTCTATATACAGGGAACATACTCCTAATAAACCCTAATAGTACAAGCACTGAGAATATCCACTAGAATATTCTCTGCCAAATCATGTCTTGGCCTAGCCGTTACTCCTGTGTCTAAGTCACTCGACCCCGACCCTTGTTGAATCTTCGGCTTAGTCCTTTTGTTGACTCTTCGACTTTGTACTTTATTGACTTTGTGTACCACAGACTTCGCCACTTTTCGGGCCATTTCGACAAATGACGACTTGGAAACTCTTCCCTTATCTTGGTATAAATATTTTAAGGATAGATATTAAACCATACAGTTAGTCCATCCGCATATTGAGGTCGGATATAGGCAGGTTCGATGAGCGGATCTAGTTCTACGTGATTGGCAGAATTGAGTGAATCGTAGTGGTTGTGAAGAGCTGACAACGTGATCCTACATGGGCTGCATATTTCACGCGCTTTGATTTTCCCGGGCGATTTGCTGGAACTGTGCTGTCCACGGGTTATGATGACGTCATGATATCATGCATCATTATAACGTATATTTCTGATACTGTCACGACTCGGATTTATCACACCATCAAGCGTCGTGATGGCGCCTACTAACGTAGCTAGGCCAGCCAAACATTACACATTCTCTAACCAACCTCAACAATATAATATTCTAACAACAATTAAATAAGTGCGGAAGACTTTAATTTTAACAGAACGATATAAAAATGCGAAAGTTTGAAACACATCACTACCCAAAATTTGGTATCACTATCTCACGGACTGCTATAGAATACTACAAACAAGTCTGAATATGAGAAAAATACATATGTCTGTTTCGGTATAATAAAAACAAACTGAAATAAAGGAAAGGGACTTCGGCCTGCGAATGCAAACTAGGCTATCTCGAGAGTCCCTGGACTGAAGATAGCTCCCACATAGAAAGCCTACTGCTGCTGTCCAAAAGTTGCCCCTGGATCTGTGCACAAAGAAATGCACAGAGTGTAGCATCAGCACAACCGACCCCATATGCTGGTAGGTGCCTGGCCTAACCCCGGCGAAGTAGTGACGAGGCTAGACCGGACTACCAAATCAACCTGTACAATCCTATATACATATATACGATAAAAGGAGAAGAAATACCGAAACTAAACAGTTAAAAAGGGAGGGAAACATGTTGTGGGGGAGTACAATCTGAGTATAAAATTTATCAGCGTAATTAAGAAAACAGGGTAAATAATAACTATCAAGAATAAGAAATTCAATAAATTGCACGGCATTAACCTTCGTGCTTTTACTCTCATTCTCATTCAAGCAATCGAATAAATTGCACGACATCACCCTTCGTGCTTCCCTCACTTAACTCTCATTTCATGGCACGGAATGACCCTTCTTGCAATATATAATCAAATCAGAGTACGGAATGTACCTTCGTGCATAAATAGTCAAAACATAGCACGGAATGACCCTTTGTGCAAATATAATCAGAAATAGCACGGAATGACCCTTCGTGCAATATCACTCTTCCTCACCCAAACAACAGTCATAACCAAACGGGCAAGAGGAATAAACAAATAGTAAGAACTATCCCGGCAAGGGAATAACACAAATAACCACTAAGTCCCGGCAAGGGAACAATAACAACAACTTTCACAAACCGACAAGGGCAATACTCAATATATTCAAACCATCCCGGCAAGGGATTAATCACAACTCCTTTCAATACTTTCATCTCCTACTCAATAGCATTTATCATTCGAGCCAACGCTCCAAAATATTGATATTTTACAACTTATTCTCAAACTCTTACACATTCGTAGAAAAACATATTTTAGCTTAGAAGAGTTCCAAATTATCTCAAAAACAAGTACAAACAAAGACCCACGGTCATGCTAGACTCCGGTGTATAGACACTCGTCACCACGCCTATACACTGCACTCGATCAATTAGCAAATAGCATTTATGATACTCTAATCATATTCCCTCAAGCCAAAATTAGATCAAACACTTACCTCGGTCCGGAAATAGCAATCAAGCCTCTAACACCGCCTTTCCTCTAGAATCCAACTCCGAAACAATGATATCTAGCCATAATTCGATTCAATAGTATCATTAAGAGCTCAAAAACAAAATCTCATAGTCTAGAAATAGAATTCCCATCATTCTTCTAAAAATAGCAAAATCCGATACCGGCCCCACATGGTCCAAACTCGAGGCTCGGACCAAAATCTAATCACCCATAACCCCACGAGTTCAAATATGTAATTTGTTTCAAGATTCGACCCCAAATTGAGGTTGAATCACCCAAAATTCCCAAAGCCCTAGTTCTACCCAAAAACCCCATTTTCTACCTTGAATTCATGATCTAGGGCTAGGAAATTAATGTTTAGATGAAAGAATTAGGAGATAATGAAGTTAAGAATACTTGCCCAAAGAGTTATGGAAGAAGAGAAGCTAGAAAATCGCCTATGAAGTGTTTAAGGGAGGAGCTCGTGTGAAGAAATGGATAAATCTCGAATTCTATTTCTGTTTTTAAGCTTTTAAAACCACTGGGCGAAATTGCCCTACGCGATCGCGTGAAAGGGACTGCGATCGCGGAGAGGAAAGGCTGGAAGCTACGCGATCGCGTGAAGGTTGCTGCGATCGCGTAGAGGGAATTCACTGGGGGGGGGTCTATTTGGCCTATGCGATCGCGTGGGCATGTACGCGAACGCGGAGAAGAGGAGCTGGAAGATACGCGATCGCGTGAAGGGTGATGCGATCACGTAGAAGGAATGGCCAAAGCAGTGCGATCGTGTGGATGAGGCCGCGATCGCATAGAACAAAATTCCTGTGCAAAAATTGCAGAAAATCTGCCAACCTTTTCTAAGTCCAAAACACCCCGATACTTATCCGAAATCACTCCCGAGCCCTCGGGGCTCCCAACCAAACACACACACTAACTCAATGACATCCTACGAACTTGATCGAGCGATTAAATCGCCAAAATAACATCAAAATCAAAGAATCAAACCCCAAAACTCCAAATTTTCATTTCAAAGTTCATAACTTCCAACTTTAGCTATTTAGCTCCGAAACACGTCAAACGACGTCCGATTTCGACCAAATTTCACATAAAGCGCTTAACGCATATTTAAGACCTGTATCAGGCGTCGGAACCAAAATACGAGCCCGATACCTATATTTTCTAGCTCATTTTTATTTCTATTTTTCCTTAATAATTTCAGAAAATAATTTAACAGAAAAATTCTTTTACCGGGGTTCTGGACCTCGGATTTCGACTCCGGGCACATGCCCGAGTCCCATATTTTTCTACGGACCTCTCGGGACCATCACATCATGGGTCCGGGTTTGTTTACCCAAAATATTGACCAAAGTCAACTATATCAATATTAATACCAAAATTCTTAAAATTTTTCACATAATTCACATATTTTAACATAAAAACTTTCCGGCTTCGCGCTCGGACTGCGCATGCAAATCGAGACAACTAAAAATGAGGTTTTTAAGGGCTCAGAAGCGCGGAAAAAGGGAGAAATACGATGATGACCCTTTGGGTCGTCACATTCTCCACCTCTAAAACAACTGTTCGTCCTCGAACGGACAAAAGAAAGA
>MU763425.1:3721-26134 GCA_026770625.1 Nicotiana glauca | reverse complement strand
GGACTGATTGAGGCCGAGGGCCATCTGTGAGGATATGTTGAGTGATGTGAGGAGGCTTTCAGGCCTCGATTATTATGTGGGGAGGCTTTCAGGCCTCGAGAATTATGTGATGAGGCTGTCAGACCTCGTGTGTGATGTGTGAAGGCTTTCAGGCCTATTGATATCGCGCTTGGGCTGTAGGAGCCCCTCCGGAGTCTGTACACACCCCCAGTGAGCGCAGGGTACCCAGGTGAGTTGGGAGTGAGCCCGAGGGGCTGTTGTTGTGACTGGTGAGTTGGGAGTGAGCCCGAGGGGCTGTTGTTATGTGCTGGTGAGTTGGGAGTGAGCCCGTGAGACTGATACTGTACTGAGATTTGATATATAGCCCGAGGGGCAAACTTTTGATTATTTTTTAATTGTTGAAATGTTTGTTACAACTATTTTAAAAAGAGAATTATCCGATACCTTATGGTTTTTATTGTATGATACATTTTACTGCTTGAGATAGCATTATATTTCAGATATTTTTATAAAGGATTTTCATGGAACTACTAATTCTCGTAAAAGGATTGTACTTTCCTTTATAGCATGATGAAGTGCTCCTACATGATTTCTTGCCTCTCAGCATTATTTACTTTTATTACCACTGAGTTGGAAGTACTCACTCTACTCCCTGCACCTCGCGTGCAGTTGCAGGTATTGATCACCCGGTAGCGGGTTGTTAGCAGATTGAAGGTAATACTGTTGTAGCTGAGCAAGGTGACCACCAGCGTTCGCGGCACCGGACTACATCTTGAACTTCAGATTTCGTTTTACATATATAGTTGACTATGTAGTTGTGTTTCTACTTCTTAGATGCTCGTGACTTGTGACACCCCGGTCGAGTTGTATTGGGATGAAATCAATGGTTTTAATGCCAATGAGCTATATTTTCTATTCATTTATATTTGATAGCTGTTAAGGAGATGATTTGGGGTTGTTGGCTGGCCTTGTCTTCACGAGAGGCGCCATCACGACCGGGTTGGGATTTTGGGTCGTGAAAGCAGGGTCATTAAAGAGAGAGTAGACGAGAGCAGGAGAGAGAGTTTGAGGAGGCCTCGTAGACCGGGGAGATATACTGGTCCTTATTTTGGAGGCAGGGTGCATCATGGTAGAGGTTTTGCAGGTAAGACAATTCAGTTCACGCTTCAGGCTTTGCATGGTGACTTAAGTGTTCATGGGTCTCGGAGTAGCCGTACCACACAGTTCCCACCGCCTCATCAGCAGAGAGGGTTCTTCGAGTGTGAATATACTATCCATATGGTGAGAGATTGTCCCAGACTTCGGACCGACGTGTCATGGCGAGATATTCAGGCAGGTAGAGGGTGACCAAGAGGGGGAGGCCCAGATCGTTAATGTGTTTCATATATTAGGTTTGAGGCCGGTGCGCCAGCTAATTTCATTCAGGTACAAATTTAGTTTGTTATAGAGGGCACTATCTGTAGTTCATCACAGTTCTGCTTATCGGGGTGAGTTCCCTTATCTGTTGTTCCATTGTGGGTGCATTTCATGATTGTACTCTGTTTGCGTGATTAATATGTTGGGAGGTTCTATGAGTGATAGCCGTGTCTATCATCTATTTCTAGCCATTGCCAAGAGATATGAGACTTGTAGTAAATTCTCGTTGTCCGTTTCGATAGGTTTGATGTGATTTCGGAGTATCCTTGGTTACGAGCTATGATTTCTATGCTCTGCTGGTGTAGGAGCCAGTTTGTGTTTTGAGTGGTAGACGGAATTGATTTGGTGAGAGTCTCCAGATGGGTTTATGTGTACCCTACTTGTGATTCAGTGTTGAGGGCGGAACCCTCGTGATTTCAGGTGATTTGATATGCTGAGATCGGGCTGTGTACTGCGATGAGGTTTATATCAGTATAAGTTCCTTGTGAGTATTTTATATGTTTCATTCCTTATTGTTAGATGTTTGTAGATTAGTGTTTTAGAAAATTTTTGCTAGTTTGACTGGTTTGATAGTTCCCTTATGTGTTTTTCCCTTCCCATATTCATCCATCTTCGTTGCATGCTTCTTGAGTTCTAGTTTCTGGGGTGCGTGCCCGTTGGTATTAGCTGGGATTTGGTTATTTGGATGGTTTGATCCAGGAGAGGCTCGGTTGTTGGGTACAAATTGGGTTCAGGAGGCCTTGGACAAGGTCAAGATCATTCAGGATAGGCTTCGTTCAGCTCAGTCTAGGCAAAAGAGTTATGCAGACTGCAAGGTTCGAGATGTGGCATTTATGGTTGGTGAGTGGGTATTGCTCTGAGTGTCGCCTATGAAAGGCGTGATGATATTTGGAAAGAAGGGCAAGCTTAGCCCTAGGTTCATTGGTCCGTTTGAGATTCTTGATCGAGCGGGAGATGTGGCTTATAGACTTGCATTTCCGCCCAGCTTATCAGTCGCGCATCCAGATTTTCATGTATCCATGCTCCGAAGGTATCACAGCGACCCAGCCCATGTGTTAGATTTCAGTACTGTCCAGTTGGACAAAGACTTGTCTTATTAGGAGGAGCCGGTAGCTATTCTAGACCGGTAGGTTCCTTAGTTGAGGTCCAAGAGTTTTCCTTCTGTTTGTGTCCAGTGGAGAGGTCAGCATCCTGAGGCATCAATCTGGGAGTCTGATTCTGATATGTGAAGCCGTTATCCTCATCTTTTTCCTGACTCAGGTACTTCCTTCTTTTGTCCATTCGAAGACGAACGATTGTTTTAGTGGTAGAGGGTGTGACGACCTGAAGGGGTCATCACATGTTTTCTTATCCATTTTATACTTTCGAGGCCTTGAAAACCTCATCTAGGGGTTGCCTCGATTTGCGTGCGCAGTCCGAGAGCGTAGTCGTAAAGCTAAAATATGAATTATGTGGGAAAATGCTAAATTTTGATATTAAGTTGAATAAATTTGACTTCGGTCAATATTTTGGATAAACGGACCCGGACCCGTAATTTGACGGTCCCAGAGGGTCCATAGGAAAATATGGGACTTGGGCATATGCCCAGAATCGAATTCCAAGTTCCCAAGCCCGAGAAATAAATTTTTGTGTGAAATTATTTTTTGGAAATAAATAAGGAAATTGGAATTGAAATTTTATTAAAAGACTATGATATCAGGCCCGTATTTAATTTCTGGCGCCCGATACAAGTCTTAGATATGGTTAAGCACTTTCTGTATAGTTTGGTTGAAAAAGGACGTCGTTTGACGTGTTTCGGACTTAAAATGGAAATTTGATGTTTTATGAAAACTTGGAAGAAATAATGAATTTTGAGGCTTAATTCGATGTATATGGTGTTATTTTGGTGATTTGATCGCTCGAGTAAGTCTGGAAAATGTTTTTGAGGTTGTGTGCATATTTGGTTTGGAGCCCCGAGGGCTCGGGTGAGTTTTGGATAGGTGTCGGATTGCATTTTTGAATTTTGGAAAATCTGGTATGAACAGGCCTGCAGGCTTCGCATTCGCATTTGCGAAGCCTGGTTCGAAAATGCGAAACCAGCCCAGGCTTGCTTGGCTCGCAAATGCGAAGCTTTCCTTCGCAAATGCGAAGGTTGAGCTTTTGCAAATGTGAAGTGCTTCTGTTGGGACTGAGTTCGCAAATGCGAACAATTTTTTGCAATTCCCATAATTGGTCGGGGTTCGCAATTGCGAACCCCAGTTCGCAATTCCCATATCTACAACCTGCATTTCCATACTTAGTCGAATTTTCGATCATTTTTCACCCCACTTTCAAAACACAACTCCTTAGACGATTTTCCAAGAACAAGATTCCTTACAAATCATTTGTAAGTTGAGTGTTACTCAATTCTTTCAATCATTAACATCATTTAACATGTTTTCCACTTAAAATCAATAATTTTCATGGGTGAAATTGGAGGTTTTGGGTAGAACCTAGGTTTTTCTAAAATTGGGGATTTGGACCTCAATTTGAGGTCTGATTTCAAAACAAATCATATATTTGGGTTCGTGGTGGAATCGGTAACCGGGTTTTGGTTCGAACCTCGGGTTTTAACCACGTTGTCCTGAGGAGCATTTTGGTCATTGTACCTAAATTTGCGTCTTAGCTTTGAATAAAATAGTAGAATCAGTTGCTTGAGATGTTATTTACATGGTGTGATTGAATTGAATAGATTTGGGTCATTTGGAGTCGAGTACTCGTGGCATGAACGTGGTTGCTAGTTGACTTTAGCCGGTTCGAGGTAAGTATCTTGCCTAACCTTGTGTGGGGGACTTCCCCTTAGGATTTGAGTCTTCTTTGTTGCTTGTATTCCTTGAACGCGAGGTGACGAGTGCGTGCTCGGATTTATATGTTGAAAAATTGCCCCTTTTGGTTCTTAGATCCTTGAAATCACCTAATATGGAGTTGTTCTTGATACAATTGATTTCCTTGCTATTAGCTTCACCTCTACATGTCTTACATGGAATTTATTTCCCTTTTTGGTGTATTCTTGTTGCCTAATTGACTGTTACTTATTTAACCGTAGACATTTACCCTTCTATAGTCACATTATTATTCCTAACTGCTTGTCTTTATTTTAGGAAGCATTATTTCTATCCTCATGTAATTAATTGGTCTTCGTTGGAAAGAAGTTAGATATCCCATGTTTAGTTGGTAATTCCTTAATTGTAATTATTGAATCATGTTAACTTCTTTGTTGTTGAACTGAGTATTATGGAATCGTTGTTTCATACTATTTATCCATGTTGAGTTATTCTTATTGCGCTTAGTATTTTTCTGTTACGGTTATTCTTTGTGAGCTAGTTGTACCGTCTTTTGGTGAAAGGAAATACATGCGTTGATTCCCTTGCTTTGTTCCCGGTATATATTGTCATTTATTATGATGCACGAGGTTTCTACCGTGCGGTTATTGATATTGTGATGCACGAGGTTTCTGGCCTGCGGTTATTTATATTATTGATGCATGAGGTTTCTGGCCTGCGGTTATTTATATTATTGATGCACGAGGTTTCTGCCGTGCTGTTATTGGTGTTATGATGCACGAGGTTTTTTTTGTGCGACTGTTGTTGAGGGATTGCACGAGGCCTTTGTTGTGCTACTATGGCTATTGATATATTGCACATGTGGCGTATAAGGCGGGTTATGTTCATACGTTTAGATGTGGGTTGCGCATGTGGAAAAATAAGGTGGGGATATTATGATGCACGTGTGGCGAAATAAGGCAGTACTTAGTATGTTATTAATTGCACATGTGGTGAAATAAGGTGGGCTACGTCAGGGGGTTAATTGTAAAGAATCGTGACAGCCTGTAGGCATTCCTATTTTATTTAATATTGTGATTGTGGGTTACTCACCTATATGAGTTTTATCGCTTGGAAGTTGTGGGGAAATGTCGTACGTGCGGTTCGCTCTCCTTTTCTTGCTTACTAGCTGGTAGAATTCTTGTTAGAAAACTTGCACCAGCGTACACGCAGTTGAACACTCCTATTAGAGGTGAATTCCTCCTGATTTCGTTAAGGATGGAGGTACACCCTCGTTTATCCATTATATATGTGAGAGTGGCCCTAGTTAGTCAGTTATTTGTCAGCATGACTGTGAGACTGATGGAGCACAGGATGCCAAGTGTTAGATTTCAGATGCTGGGATTTAGTGAGTTGTGGTTTGTCCGAGATTTTGTAAATTTGTAGAAGTAGTTGAATAAGACCTTTTGTGAATATCATCGTAGGATCTGAGTTATTTTTTTGTCTTCCCCTTACTGTGTTGTGACCTTAGGATGTGGATTGTGTTTCCGTCATCGTCATGTATTATCATTTTTCTTATATTTTCGTTATTACTTGTTGTTCTTTTCCCTCTTCGTGATTGTAGCATTTTTGGTAAATTTCATGCAGTCTTTACATGTGTGTGTGTGTGTATGTGTGTGTGTATATATATATATATACCATTTCTGTTATTCCTATCATTATATTATTTACTTGACTGGTAGGTATCTTGACTGTTTATCGTCACTACTCCACCGAGGTTAGTCTTGATACTTACTGGGCACCGCTGTTGTGTGCTCATACTATGTTGTTGTGCATATGCAGCTACTTCCACTCAGTTTTATCAGCCTTGGGAGGAGGTGTTTCGGTAGAGACTTCGAGGTATATCTGCTACGTCCGCAGACTGAGGAGTCCATTTCCAGCTTTCTGCAATAAGTATAGTCCTTCAGTATTTATCCTTGTTTAGACATTTTTGAGTTAGAGCCTCTTACGTATCCCTTAGCATGTGAGTTGTGAGATTCCGGATTTTGGGAATTTTTGTTAGCTTCGAGAGTTGTTATTGTATGTGCCAAGCAGCACCTTAAACACATGGTTATTTTACTAAATCAGTTTTAGTTATTCTTCCACAATTTTATGGTTTATCTTCCGCATTGTTAAGCTTACCTAGTCGTAGGGACTAGGTGCCGTCACGACATGTTCACTGAGGGTAGAACTGGGGTCGTAACACTACTGAAGCAGTCTCGCTGAAAGATTCCAAAGACAACTCTATTTTTTATCAAGTAATTTTTGCAGAATACTGATCAAATTTTTC
Organism: Nicotiana glauca; assembly: GCA_026770625.1. Lineage (NCBI taxonomy): Eukaryota > Viridiplantae > Streptophyta > Magnoliopsida > Solanales > Solanaceae > Nicotiana > Nicotiana glauca. The sequence goes on along the minus strand of MU763425.1, from coordinate 19,609 downwards.
AGCTTTTCGTACTGCAAAGAAAAAACCATTTGAAATTAATACTATATTTATACATGTATAACATTTCAAAATCGGATATTTGATGAGATGAAAATTATATTGAAGTTGAAAACTAACGTTAACTTCCAATTGGGAAATCTCCATTGTTTCAAGATTTTTCTTTTGTTCTTTACTACAAGTACAACATGTTATATTCTTCAAACATTCACTTAGGAATTTGTGTTCCAAAAGGAGCATTTTATGTTCAAGCTTAAGTGCCTTGTTTTCCAACTTTGCACTAAAATTCCCAGAAGCCAATGCTTAGAAACTAGAGCAAGTTAAGATAAACCTTTTTTTTCTTTACTTTGTTGTTTTACTTGCTTCTCACAAGAGGAGAAAGCCCATTAAATAGATTGTTTTCATAATGTTCTTACCAAATACAATTTTGGAAGTTCAATAGGAATTTCATGAATTCTTGTGCTTAATCAATTATTTGGGAACGGGTCGGGTTTGGGTCCGGTTAGCAGGTGGGATGGGGCAATTCGGATCGGGCTCAGGGGAGTTGAAATAGAGAAGGCCCAAAATCCACATTCCTTTTCTACTTCTTTTCTTTTTTTGAAGCTATTTCTTTTATTTTCCAAAATTCTTTTTTTTTCAACAACTAAAAATAACACCTAAATTAATTCCTAAATTAAATTTTCCTACCAATTTCAAATGACTAACTCTAAATATTAAAACCACAATTAACTAAAAACCAAATAAAAGGAAAAACTTCCAAAAATCAAAACTAAAATAAAAATGCCAAAAATAAGTTATTTTTTTGTGATTTTCCATTTTTATAAAACAACTAATTTGCTAGTTAATCTAAAAATGTAAAATTATAGCCTAAATGCAAATGCAACATATTTTTTATATTTTTTATTAATTAAACAAAAATAAAAATGCGCAGACAAATGCAAATAATTGATAGAAAATGCCACAAAAATCCATAAAATTGCAAATAATAAAAATATTATTTTATTTTGAATTTGTTGGAGTAATTCATATAGGACAAAAATTACATGCTCACAACTCCGAAGCGGAACGGGGACCTATCACAATCCCAGAATAGAGTAGCAGCTTCTATGATTTTGTTATTGGGTTGGATTTCCAGGAGAGAAGGTAGATTCCCTAGGTATTTCCGGACAACAGTCTGATCGCTAGAATGAATATCCTCCCACCAGCTTTGCAATTTCGGGTGGATATTGGTGACCATGCCGAATTTGGGGACTTCGTGCCTCATGTTTCTACAAGACAAAAGGGTTAGGCCCTTATCCCCCACTTAATAGACTACTAAATATCAATAATTGGCATAAATGCAATTAGTTCTCCAAATAAATGCACAGAACGTGGTAGTGTCTGTTTGGGTTTTAGAGAAACCCAGTGGACTTTGGACAAGGCTATCTTAAAGAGTCATTATGCGGACATCATAACTGACTTGGCTAGGTTTGGACCATGATGCGTGCATAATTAAACAGAGTAAGGTTTCTATGGGGTATTAGACTGGTACCCTTAAGCGGACAACTCAAGAGGAAAAGGCGCGGAACTATCGATTACACCGTTGACCGATTGTCTTTACCACAAATATGTCTTTGCCGGATTTAGGGGGATAATATCGGAAGAGTGCAACCACTCATTATAAGTGTTGCTATGGTATATTGTTTGGAACGGGTGGAATATGATGTTAAAAACATGCAGTTGCAATAACTAAAACAAGTTGTCATGTACTTGCACGTTCATAAAGTAATAATTTCAATAATTTAGAACAGTAATAAAGGAATGCAGCAAAGGAAGGCAGTAAAAGAAACAAGGGAAAGAAATAAAAGACAAGTCAGTTTTGTAGTAGAAGAGGGAATTAAATGCTTAAAGGGAATAAACAAATAAAGGCACATAAAAAATGTAAAGTCACAATGGTAAAATCCTAAAAGCAAGTCCCCAGCAGAGTCGCCATGCTGTCACGCCCCCTTTTTCTCGCGAAATCGGGTTTATGGCATTTGGAGGACAACTCGCTCCCTTTCGGGAATTGGGTTTGAATTGAAGAATCGCCACCTAATGATTTAAGAGCATTAGGACACTAGGATGGGTTTGATTTGAATAACCAGAGATTGAGTAAGGGCTTGAAATTATCCCAAGGGGAAGGTGTTAGGCACCCCTCAGGATCCACTAGTGTGGTTCCCGGCCAAACTATTGTTATGACTTAAGTGCGAATAACACACATAGAAAATAAGGCTCAAATAAGAGGGGATTTAAGCACATAATGCTTTGAAAGTAAATAAAGTTTGAAAGAGCAATTAGAAAAGCCAATTTTTTAAATAAGGAGTTAAAATGTTGAAAGAAAAGAAATGAAGAATAAAGGAAGGGGTCCTAGGTTTATTAAAAATATGGATCACATCAATGCAATACCCGGTAATCACTCATCAAAGAGGGGATACACGTGGTATTAATGCATCGGTCATCATATCCATATCTACTATTTCCCACTCTGTTAAGGTATTAAAGCACGGAGGGTCTCGTTTACTTATTGCATGTATTACCCGCCCCAATCCTATCAGTCCCGGAGGCATTTAGGACTACCAATCCTAAAGGAAAGGGATATTAGGCTTGTTTATAGTTTCAAAGGCAAAAACTCTAAGGCGACATACAAAAACACGTATAACAAATTGGGGGAAAGCACATAAACAAGTGAAAGACTCAGATAGACCTCCTTTAAACCAAAGAATGCACATAATTTAGCATGACTTACACATAATGTTTAAGGTTTGATTAAAACTTAAGTGCTTGAGGAAGACTGATTTATTACATAATTTAGATAAGAAATTTGAATCAGGCCTGCCTGCTGGTTGTAGCTAATAACAACAGATTCAATTTATAAATGTTTACCCTATGGCTTGCCAAAATACTGGACGAAGACCCTATAGGTATGATATCTACAGATTTCAGAAATAATGAAATAAATTGAATACATACTGATTTAAGAAAGTTGTCTGTTATTAAAGAAAGGCATGTTTTATTAAACGACTATGAGTTTTGCAATTAGTGATGCATAGTTGTTACTTGTTTTGGATCTATAAGCGAGTGGAACGATTCATACTTGATTAATAGCTCATATACGCATGCTTTCTACGTTATTGATTCGAAAACCCCTTTAAAGGGAAATTCATCACATATAAAGGGCATACAAACATATGAGAGAAGAGGTCGTGTCATTGTGAAATCAGTAGAAAAAATCCAGTGTCGAAGATTTTAGCAAAAGGGTCAGAATCATATGAAAACAAAGATGTCCAAACTCAGATTCATAGACTCAAAGTTGGTCTGAAAGAGTTAGGGGTTTTGAAATATAACCCTAGTTCAAGCAAATCACATAACCAAACCTGGAAGAACCCCCAAATTCTAGGGATTTCACCATTAATGAAGTACAAAGATGAGAAGTCAAGTGATCGAAATGGCTTAGAGGTCTCGGAGAAGAACTGAAACCTCTTATATTTTTCTTTCAACAGCAGAAACTCATGAGAAACAGTGATAGCAAGTAACACGCAGAACATAGTAGGAGAATTCAAAGAAAATAGAGTAAAAGAAGCTAATCTGAAACATAATGGAAAAAACTGTTAAGAAAAGTAGAAGAAGCATTCTAAGAAGTTTTTAGAATAAACTTAAACAGAGCTCAGTAGACGGAATTTAATAAGAAATACTTAAGAACACAGTAATGGAAAAATACAGTAAAAGAAACACACAAGAATACCGTAGAAGAAGCATACAGTAGAAGAAAATACAAGAACACAACAATAGAAGAAAATACAAAAATACAGTAGAGGCAAATATTCACAAAAAGAAAAAAAAAGTCGGAGAATCATTTAAATACTTTCAAAAAACCCTAGATCGAAAAAGAAAGATTTTAAAAGTAGTTTTTTGAAAGAAAAGTAAGGAACATTGTTTAAAAGCTTAGGGAAAGCATAGATATACAACAGATTAGAAAAACCTCGAAAGTTTAGGATTTCAGAAGAACCCTAGTAGTGAGAAAGGCTTTGAAAGGTCACCGATCTAAGTCGGAGAAGTCAAAATCAGGCTCGAGCTGTCATGGTACGCCGGAGCAAGACCGGAGATGGTCGAGGAACTCGAAACAATCGAAGCCTGGACCAAATTTCCTCGTGGGCAGACCTTGAATCTTCAAAAATTGGACATGCAGAAGCAGTAGGAGACCGGTATAGGGTTCTGATGGCCTTGGAAGCCATGGATTCCGGTGGTTTTCAAGGTGGAAGTGGTGGGAGGCGGCTAGGGTTCGAGAGAGTTTGAGAGGATGAGAGGGTTCAGAGGCGGCTGGTAGGTGAAAATGATTTAGGGTTGGTGGGGTTGGTAAATTAAAAAAGGAAAGGAGGAAATATGGTCGTTGATCATTTCGATCAACAACCTGGATTAAATGGGGAGTCGGGCAAGTCATTCAAATGGGCTGTGGGTCGGGTAATTTTAGGAATTGGGCTGGGGTTTAATTGGGGTAGAATTTAGGCTACAATTAAAATAAAATCTGGCTAGATTTTAAATAGATATTTTCCCTATTTATTTTATAAAAAATAGCAGATTAAGTTATGGAAATAAATTGAAAGTACTAAAATAATTTCTAATATATAATTATTAATTTAAAATTACTGGACTTCATTTTTATAAATATAATACCAATCAAATCATAAAAGAGGCTAATATTGCAATGCAATTTAGCTTTAAAAATACTAAATAAATTTTTAAAAATATGTAAAAATTATTTGAGCTATAGTTTAGCATAAATATGAGAACTAAATAGGTGAATCACCCAAATGATAATTTTGGGAACACTTATTGGGTTTTTTCTTGATAAAATATGGCAATAAAATTGATTTTAAAATCCTTAAAAATTGAGAAAAATAATAGGACCTTGGGACATACTTATATATGTATATATATATATATATATATATATATATATATATATATATATATGCTATTTTTAAAGGTAGTTTGTATATAAAAAATACAGAGAAAAATTTGATATCAACAACAGTTGTTGTAGTAAATCTTAGTCCGTCCGCGAATATTGTGACACCAGATTTCGGGTAGAGGAGTATATTGATATTGTAGTACTGGCGTGGTTATGTATAGTTGTTTAAGTCTTCCACATATTCTGTTTATCATTAAATTTATAATGTTAATCACATGTTAATCCAATTTGTTAAAAAGGTTTAAAATGAAAGAGCTATAATTTCAGTGTTTTGTGGCTTGCCGGGCTTCTACGAGTAGGCCCCATCATGACTCCTGAGGGTAGGAAATCCTGGTCATGACAAGTTGGTATCAGAGCTCTAGGTTACATAGGTCTCACAATTCACGAACAAGCTTAGTAGAGTCTGAGGAATCGGTACGGAGACGTCTGTATTTATCCCCAAGAGGCTACATAGTTAGAAAAAACTTCATATTTGTTATTTCTTGTCGTGCGGTTTTGTTTCTCAATACTAATTGAATTTCTACTCTATTCTTTCATAGATGGTGAGAACACGCTCTTCCTCGTCCACCGCTCAACAGCCCGAGCCCCCAGTAGCAACTCCCACGAGGGGTAGAGGGTGAGCCCGAGGCCATGCTAGAGGCCGAGTTAGGGGTAGAGCTCAGCCCCTAGCAGCACCACCAGCGGGAGAGCCTCGGGTTGATTTTGATGATGAGGTTCCAGGCCCAGCAGTTTCGGTGGGCCCAGCTCAGGTCCCAGAGGGGTTTATTGCTACCCCAGTTCTTCAGGATGCTCTGGTCCGACTAGTGGACCTTATGGAGAGTGTCACCTGGGCAGGATTGCTTCCTGTAACATTTGTTGTCTCTCAGGCCAGAGGAGGAGTCCAGGCTCCTGCTACTCACACCCCGGAGTAGGTAGCTCCCCAGTTTCAGACTCCAGCGGTTCATCCAGTTGGAGCAGTTCAGTCGGGTGTGGTAGCTCACACCCCGGAGTAGGTAGGTTCACCAAGCTCATCACTACCACTTTCAGCGGTGCATCTACTGAGGATCCCCAGGATTACCTAGACAGTTATTACGAGGTTCTCGGGAACATGGGGATAGTTGAGACCAATGGGGTCGATTTTGCTATATTTCGCTTGTTAGGATCCTCCAAGATTTAGTGGAGGGATTTATATTTGGCTAGACCATCTGAATCGCCATCTTTGACTTGGGAGAAATTTATACAACTATTTATGGAAAAGTTTCTCCCCATCACTCAAAAAGAGACCTATTGGGGGCAATTTGAGCATCTCCAACAAGGTTCTATGACGGTTACCCAGTATGAGACCAGATTCATCGACTTGGCTCGTCATGCTCTTGTCATACTTCCTACTGAAAGGGAGAGGGTGAGAAGGTTTATTGACTTTCTTATTCAGCCGATTCGTCTTTAGATGGCTAGGGAGGCTGGGAGTGAGATTACTTTCTAGGAGACGGCCAATGTGGCCAGGAGAGTGGAGATGGTTCTATCGCATGGAGGTGGTCATGGGTCAGATAAGAGGACCTGTCATTCAGGTAGATTATGTGGTACCTCATCTGGAGGCAGAGATTTGTATGGTAGAGGCCATCATCCTAGGCCCTTTCAATCAGCACTTCAGGTTTCTCATGGTGCTTCAGGTGGTCGTAGTTCTCACATGCAGTATTCTGATCAGCAGCCCTATAGTGCACCACCAACTCCTATCAGTGCACCGCCGTTCCAGAGTTTTCGAGGTAGTCATTCAGGTCGCTAGGGTCAGTCTCAGTTTTCTCAGACGCAGCACTCAGGTGGATGTTATGAGTGTAGTAAGTATGGTCATATCCGAAGGGCTTGTTCGAGGTTGGTGGGTACTCAGTCGCAACAGTAGGATTCCCGTGCTATAGTTCAGGCACCAGGTATTCCACAGACCACCCAGCCAGTAAGAGTTGGGGGTAGAGGTGCTAGAGGTGGAGGTAGAGGATTTAGAGGTGGAGCTCAGTGTCAGCCAGCTACAGGTCGTCTTAAAGATGTAGTCCAAGGTGGTAGGGGCCATCCCCGATGCTATGCTCTTCCAGCCAGGACCGAGGCTGAGGCTTCAGATGAGTTTATCACAGGTACTAATCTGGTTTATGATTTAGATGCTTCAGTGTTATTTGATCCAGGGTCTATTTACTTGTATGTGTCATCTTATTTTGCACTGTATCTGGTCATGACTAGTGATTCATTGAGTGTTCTTGTTTAAGTGTCTACATCAGTGGGTGATTCTAGTATGGTAGATCGAGTCCATCACTATTTTATAGTTGTGATTAGGGGTCTCGAGACTCGTGTTGATTTGTTGCTTCTAGACATGGTCGATCTCGATGTCATATTAGAGATGGACAGGTTATCACCTTACCACGCTATCTTGGACTGTCATGCCAAGACTGTGACCTTAGCCTTATCGAGTTTGCCTCGTTTAGAGTGGTGAGAGACTCCTGGTCTTTCTACCCGTAGTATTATCTCTTATGTGAAGGCTCGACGCATGGTCGAGAAGGGGTGTTTGGCCTATTTGGCATATGTTCGTGATTCTAGTGCTGAGGTTCCTTCTATTGATTTTGTGCCCATTGTTCATGATTTTCCTGAAGTATTTTCTTTAGACCTGTAAGGTATGCCACCCGATAGGGATATTAACTTTTTCATTGATTTGGCTCTGGTCACTCAGCCCATTTCTATCCCCTCGTATCGTATGGCCCCACATGAGTTGAAAGAATTGAAGAAGCAGTTGCAAGACTTGCTTGAGAAGGGTTTCATTAGACCTAGTGTTTCGCCTTAGGGTGTGCCAGTGTTGTTTGTTAAGAAGAATGATGGGTCGATGAGAATGTGTATTGATTACCGGCAGTTGAACAAGGTTACAATCAAGAATAAGTATCCATTGCTGAGGATTGATGATTTGTTTGATCAGCTTCAGGGTGCCAAGGTATTTTCGAAGATTGACTTGAGATCTGGCTACCATCAGTTGAGGAATAGGGAATCTGATGTCCCTAAGATAGCTATTCGCACTGGGTACGGGCATTATGAGTTCTTGGTGATGTCATTTAGGTTGACAAATACCCCAACAACTTTTATGGGTTTGATGAACCGAGTGTTCAGGCCTTATTTGGATTCGTTCGTGATAGTCTTCATTGATGATATTTTGATTTATTCCCATAGCCAGGAGGAGCATGAGCAGCATCTAAGAGTGGTTCTTTAGATCTTAAGAGATAGTCAGTTATATGCTAAGTTCTCAAAGTGTGAGTTTCAGTTGAGTTTAATTGCATTTCTGGGTCATGTTGTATCACTAGAGGGTATTCAGGTTGATCCGAAGAAAATTGAGGCAGTCAAGAACTGGCCTAGACCAGCATTAGCTATAGAGATTGAGAGATTCTTGGGATTGGCAGGCTACTATCGTTGGTTCATGGAGGTGTTTTCATCTATCGCAGCCCCGATGACCAGGTTGACCCAGAAGAGTGCCCAGTTTAGATGGTCGGACGAGTGTGAGGCGAGCTTTCAAAAGCTCAAGACTGCTCTGGCTACGGCATCGATATTGGTTTTTCCCATAGGTTCAGGGCCTTATACAGTCTATTGTGATGCTTCCCGTATTGGTCTTGGTGCAGTATTGATGCAGGATGGCAAGGTCATTGCTTATGCTTTAGAGTTATCTGATGCATGATTTAGAGTTGGCAGCCATTTTTCACGCATTGAAGATTTAGAGGCATTATCTGTATGGTGTGGCATGTGAGGTGTTTACGGATCACAAGAGTCTTTAGTATTTATTCAAGCAAAAGGAGTTGAATTTGAGGTAGAGGAAGTGGTTGGAGTTGTTGAAAGACTATGATATCACCATATTATATCATCCGGGAAAGGCCAATGTGGTGGCTGATGCTTTGAGTAGGAAGTCATCCAGTATGGGCAGTCTTGCTTCTATCCCGATCGGTGAGAGACCACTTGCTTTGGATGTTTAGGCTTGGGCCAATCAGCTCCTGAGATCGGATGTTTTTGAGCCTAGTCATGTGTTAGCTTGCACGGTCGCTCATTCTTCTTTATTGGAACGTATCCTTCATCGACAGTATGATGATCCCCATTTGTGTGTCCTTAGAGACACGGTGCAGCGCGGAGGTGCCAAGAAGGTTACCTTAGATGATGATGATGGAGTTTTGAGATAGCAGGGTCAAGTTTGTATGCCTAATGTGGATGGGCTTCGGGAGTTGATTTTAGAGGAGGCCCATAGCTCCCGGTACTCAATTCATCTAGGCGTCATGGAGATGTATCAGGATTTATGATAGCATTATTGGTGGCGGAGAAAGAAGAAAGATATTGTTGCATATTTGGCTCGGTGTTTGAATTGTCAGCAGGTTAAGTACGAGCATAAGAGGCCTGGTGCTTTATTTCAGAGGATTAAGCTTCCCAAGTGGAAATGGGAGCAGATCAATATGGATTTTGTTATTGGGCTCTTGCAGACTCAGAGGAAATTCAATGCAGTGTAGGTCATTGTTGATAGGCTAACCGAATTAGCGCATTTCATTCCTGTAGCAGTCTCATATTCTTTTGAGAGGTTAGCTGAGATCTATATCCGGGAGATTGTTCATCTGTGTCTATCATTTTGGGCTAAGGTATGCAGTTTACCTCACATTTTTGGAGAGCAGTTCAACAAGATTTGGGCACGCAGTTTGAGTTGAGTACATCATTTCATCCTCAGACGGACGGGCAGTCCGAGCAGACTATTTAGATCTTGGAGGATATGCTCTGAGCTTGTGTCATTGACTTTGGAGGATAGTGGGATCAGTTTTTGCCTTTAGCAGAGTTTTCCTATAACAACAGCTACCAGACGAGTATCCAGATGGCTCCTTATGAGCCTTTATATGGTAGGCAGTATCTGTCTTCGGTTGGATAATTTGAGCCGGGAGAGGCTCAGTTGTTGGGTACAGATCTGGTTTAGGATGCCTTGGACAAGGTCAGGATCATTCAGGATAGGCTTCGTACATCTCAGTCCAGGCAAAAGAGTTATGCCAACCGCAAGGTTCGAGATTTGACTTTCATGGTCGGTGAGCGGGTATTACTTCGAATGTCGCCTATGAAGGGCGTGATGAGATTTGGGAAGAAGGGCAAGCTTAGTCCTAGGTTCATTGGTCCGTTTGAGATCCTTGATCGAGTTGGAGATATGGCTTATAGACTTACATTGTCACTGAGCTTATCAGCTGTGTATCCAGTATTTCACGTGTCTATGCTTTGGGTGTATCACGGCGATCCATCCCATGTGTTAGATTTCAGCACTGAGTTGGACAAGGACTTATCTTATGAGGAGGAGTCGGTATCCATTCTAGATCCGCAGGTTTGTCAGTTGAGATCGAAGAGTTTTTCTCCTGTTCGTGTTCAGTGGAGAGGTCAACCTCTTGAGGCATCGACCTGGGAGTCCGAGTCCGATATGTAGAGTCGTTATCCCCATCTTTTCCACGACTCATGTACTTCCTTCATATGTTCGTTCGAGGATGAACGATTGTTTTAGAGGTGGAGAATGTGATGACCCAAAAGTTAATCACTTGCTTTTAAATTGAATTATGTTTTTCTGAGGCCTTAAAACCTCATTTAGCATCACCTCAATTTGTGTGCGCAGTCCGGGCGCATAGCCGGAAAGCCTAAATATGAAAATCTATGAAAAAAAGAATAAATTTTGACTATAAAATGAGTTAATTTGACTTCGGCCAACGTTTTGGGAAAACAGACACGAACCTGTGATTTGACGATCCCGGAGGGTTCGTAAGAAAATATGTTACTTGAGCGTATGCCTGGAATCAAACTTCGAGGTCCCAAGCCCGAGAAATGAATTTTTAAAGAAAATTGTTTTCTGAAATTGTTTAAAGGAATTTGAAATGAATTTTGATTTGAATGTGTTGGTATCGGGCCCATATTTTGGTTCCGGTACCTGGTACAGGTCTTATGTGTTATTCAAGATAACTCTGTGAAGTTTGGTAAGAAACGAAATCCGTTTGACGTGATTTGGACCGTAAATGCAAAGTTTGATGCTTTACGAAGGTTTGAAAAATTCCATGGACTTTGGGGTTTAATTAGTTGTTATTCAGGTTATTTTGGCGATTTGATCGCACAGTTAAGTTCGTACAATGTTATTGAGTTAGAAAGTATGTTTGGTCAATATATTTTGGATGTGTTTCGGAAGGTTTTGGATATAGGAAAAGTTGCAGAATTGCTGCTGCAGGTGCACAGATCTTTTCTGCATCGCGATCGCATAGTAACACTCGCGATCGTGAAAGGGAAATTGGGACATGAGTGGATTTGTTCTTCACGAACGCGAAGCCAGAGTCGCGAACGTGGAGCACTGGGGGGTTGCTTATCGTGAACGCGACCAGTGTGACGCGAACGCGTAGTGTAAATTGTAGGTGGGTTGCAGACTCATCTTTTCTTCTATGCGAATGCGTAATGCTGTCCGTGAACACGTAGGACGGGGAGGCTTACCCTTCGCGAACACATAGAGAAAATTGCAATCGCGTAAGTCCACTTACTGGAAGCTCTTCGTGATCGCGACAGTGTTCTCGCGAATGCGATGAACACTGTCGCCCAACACTTAAAACAATAGCCATTGTGAGCACGTGATTTTTACCCTAAGCAAATTATTCCAAAAATATCAAATAAAATAATTTTATAATTTTAAAAATTGTGTTGCATCCTTTTATTAATTGGTCACATAATAACTCGTAATTAAAATACAAAAAATGTATATGCTTGATTTGTTTGTTTGGTTTTCTCTATTTTTACTCGTTGCTTAATGTTACGAGCATTTCTGTAGTGGTATTATCAGAGAGGTATAAGATTTTCTCATCAATTGTGAGTAGGGAGATAAGAGAATGAATTCTAACGGAGATAGGGAAACTATTGTTGATTCCGCGTCCGATTGTGTATGTTGAAGTTTTCCGGTGGAATCCCTTGAAACTTGAAGAAATATGAATCATTTGAATATGTTCATGGTTTAGCGTTGAGTGTTCAAATCTATGACAGATTTTATCACATGGAATTTTTCTTGAGGTCGTGTTTCTATTTGTATTTGATGATAAGGCTGCTCGACGATGACTTGGAGTGCGAGGCATTTGGCTTCACCATTTTTGTCCATTATTTTGCTAGGGCATTAAAAACATTAGTCAGCACATCATTCAAATTTCGCGAACACTAATATCATTACTTGATTGATGCTGAATATTTGTTCATCATTCAAATTTCTGATTTTATTTTTCATTGCATTTGATTGGTTAAATTGCTCTTTCTAAAATCAGATGTTGGCATATCTTCTTTGTTTAATTAGGTTTGTATGATACTTATTCTTTCCTTGAGTTTTTCTTATTGAAATTATGTTGTCGAGTTGCTACTTGTACTTGAAGCTTATAGAAACTGGTACCTTTTCTTGGTTGAGCATAAACCAGATTGTTGAGAATATTTGTTCATATTTATTATTGTTCTTTAGCTAGGAGCATTAGTATAATATTTGTGTTTATTCCCAATATATTTCCTGTAGCATTGATTTTCTTTAGCTATGTGAATGGTTGCTTTAGTTAGTTTCCTTTACTAGAATACCTCGTCTATTTCTCTACCCAATTCCGCGTAGATGTATTTTTTGGTACTGTGATTATTTCCTTTGTTATTAATTTTGTAAGAGTTAAATAGATAAGTTTGGTTGTTTTGATTATAATCTTTTGGCAGTGATTTATAAGGCTTTTGGGTCCAACCGATTACACGTTAGCAAATTTAGGCAAAAATTTTGAGCTGCTGTCTTGATTTAAGCAACTTTAAAAGTCTTAGTATCACTAGAGGGCAACACTTCGTCCATAAAGTTGTTCCACAATTAGTATTTTATATTGAACTTTCGAATTAGTTTTAAATATGAACATCCGCAGTTTGCTTTAATTGAGTACAATCCTTTGAAATTAGAAATCGAGGCGTGCCATTTAGCAAACTTCCATGACCCTTTCAAAAGATAACAACACGTTAACCTCTTTAGGCGCAATTTTAACTAATTTTACCTCCCTTAAGTTGGGGTGTGCATGAAATGCAACCCAAATCCAAATCTCGGCGAAATTAAAATGTGTTAATGATCACGTGTACCCTGGTGGTAACGCGGTTAAAAATACGTTTTCATGACGCTGCAATTCTTAAAATAAACAAATAATTAAAAATGGCCAAAATTTGGAGATGAGCCTCGCTAAACCCAAAATAATTGCGGGGCCCTCGATAATTGATTATTAACAATATTTAGAATTTGGAGGGGCTATTTTAGCAAATTTCAATGGCATTTCCCAAAATATCATCACGCTAGAACCATTAGACACGATTTTAATTGAAATTACTTCCTTAAATTCGGGTGTGCATTGATTGCAACCCAAATCCAAATCTCGACAAAGTCGAAGTGCATTAACAAAAACGAGTGCCTTGATGGCAACGTGGTTGAAAACGTACTTTCACGATGTCGCAAGTTTTTTCAAATAAATGATAATTAAAAAGTTTATAAATAAAAGCACATAAATTAGCATGTAATAAAACCAGATAAAATCAAAATACAACAGTTGAGCGACTGTGCTAGAACCACGGAATTCGGAAGTGCCTAACACCTTCTCCCGGATTAACAGATTTCCTTATCCGGATTTCTAGTTCGCAGACTGTAACAGAGTCAAACTTTCCTCGGTTCGGGATTAATTCGGTGACTTGAGACACCATTATATTCTCAAGTGGCGACTCTGAAATTTTTAAATAACTAATTCCGTTCCGACCGTCCTTTAATTGGAAAAACTCTTTGCTTTTTATTATATCATTCACGGGGTGTAGTAAAGCATGTAAAAAAGAGGTGTGACAGCCATTACGGGATTTTCACCAAAAACTCATAAATTCTTCATCTAAACACCAAATTAGGCAATTTTTGAAAGGGGATTTCACCACCAATTCATATGTATGTAATCTTAGACTCTTTTCCTTCAGTTTCCATTAACACCCATTAGATTTCTATGCTTAAATCATGTTCTTAAGGGTAGAAAATTAGGAATTTGGGTAGAGTTAGGGCTTTTTGATTAATTATAATTTAGACCTTATTTTGGGGTCAAATTTTGGAATTAATTATATATTCAAGCTGGTGGATGAATGGGTGATCGGATTTTGGTCCGAACCTCATGTTTTGACCAAGCGGTGTTTTGGATTTTTGGGAAGAATGATTAGAAAGCTATAATTAAGTATTGAAATTAGATTGTGTTAGCATTTATTGATGTTATTAAGTCGATTATGTCTAGATACAATTGATTTGGAGCCGAATTCGAAAGGAAATGCGGTGTTTGAGGCTTGAGTTGGTCGTGGAAGTTCGAGGTAAATGTTTGGTCTAATCTTAGTTCGACGTATAGGCATGGTGACGAGTATCTATACGTTGGTGTCGAGCATGACCATGAGTCTTAAATTGATAATTGCTGTGATCTTAAATGATACTATGAATGCTTTAATTGGTGATTCTCGATATTGAGTAAGGATTTAGTTTATTTTAGTGGAAATTACTTATGATTGAGTATTGGTGTTAACTGAGACGAGTAGGAGTTGAGTTAAGATTGGTTATAGCTAATTCTTCCTTGCCGGGACGTACATACTTTTACTGTTGAATTCCCTTACCGGGATAGTATAGTTTATTGTTGATCTCTTGTCGGGACTCGTAGTATGGTTGAGTTTAATGTACATAAATATATTGGATCGGGTTGCACGCTGCAACTATGATATATATATTGGATCAGGTTGCATGTCGCAACAATGTTATATTGGATCGGGTTGCACGCCGCAACAATGTTATATTGGATCGAGTTGTACGCTGCAACAATGTTAGAAATGGATCAGGTTGCGCACCGCTGTGAGCACATAATTTTTGCCCTATAAGAGAAATAATTTCAAAGATTCAAAATAAAATAATTTTAGTTTGCTTGCAATTGTTGTGAATTTTGTGTTATTTTTCTTGTATTTTTTGCATTTATCTGTGCATATTTATTTGTTTAAATAAATAAAAATACAAAAATATATTGCATTCGCATATAAAATTCAAGTTTACAAATAAGAGTAATTAAGTTTGTTTTACGAAAATGAAAAATCATAAAAATATGTATTTTTGCATTTTTAGCATTAAATGTTCAAATTGTGCAATTTTATTTTAATTGATGTTTAATTTTTGTGTGATAATTATTATTAGAAATTAATTAGTATGTTAAGATAATTTTGGTTTTTATAATTGAATCTTAGCATTTTAGTTTTATTAGTAATAGAAAAGAGAACAAAAATTAAAGGAAAATCGGATTGGGCTTTTATCCAATTCAAAATGCCTCAAGCCCAAAACTAATACCCAACCCAAGACCCCTTGACCCAAGCCCAACCACCCCCCATCTGATCAAACATACCCCTTTTGTTATTTTCACTACATTATACAAAACAAAGACTAAAAACCCTAGACCTAGCCACGCTCCTCTCTTCTTCCTTCTTCCTCACACTACCCTTCTCCTTCTTTACCAACCAAATACATCCCAACCATGGCTGCCCCCTCCAGCCCGTCACCCTCCATTTCCGGCAGCTTAGCATCGCCGGACCACTACCAACGACCCTACACCATCACCATCACCATCTCCCTCAACAAACAAACCCTAAAACATCCATAACCACCACCCTACCCCACTAAGACTCGCCGGAAAAAACCCAACAGCTCGTCACCTTATACCTACAGCCATAACCGACGACCATCAGTAGCAGCCCGACGTCCCCAACGTCCATACGCAGCAGCAGCTCGGCTGCCAGCCCCCCTCCCCCCGTTTTTCTATTTTTTTTCTTTTTCGGATTATGTATATATATGAATATACGGGTACATTATATGTATATGTATGTTCCGG